>PVIH01000983.1:0-273741 GCA_004025045.1 Sigmodon hispidus
GGGGGAGAGGGTGGAGGGAGGGAGGACATGTGGGGGAGAGGGTGGAGGGAGCAAATGGTCAACTCAAAACTTTTCAAGAAAGATGTATCAGTAGCCCAGGGCAGTCATCACCACACAGTCAATTTAGAGCTTTTTGTGACTTTAAAAATCATGTGCCGAGGCTGGGAGGGTTAATCCAGAATTTATGAGGAAAAATGGGGGAATGAACATGATCAAAGTGCATTGTATGTGTATGAAATTCTCAAAGAATTAATAATATTGTATGTTTAAAAAATCACATGCCCTTGATAGTTCATAATTTTAGTCTAGTTGAGTTACTTGTGAAATTCGGACACTATTGTGACACAAAACCTACCCAATGTTGTAGAGTCACTAGAAGAATAAATATGTTACTTCTATTGCTACCTACCTGCCTTCTATACAATTTTAATTGGATAAAATGGGTAAGGTGACTATTCGTGGCACGGATGTTGCTATAAAATTCATCAAAAATTTGTAAAAACAACAAATTATACTCTTAGTTCTTTAAAAGTTTATTTACTCAAACATGTAAGATAATATTTGTCAAACTCACTTTGGTTGTTCTCTCTCTCTCTCTCTCTCTCTCTCTCTCTCTCTCTCTCTCCAAGGTGTCTCTCTGTAGCTATAGCTGGCTTCCAACTTATGACTCAGTCTCCCGAGTTCTGTGGTTATATTGTGTGCCACTGTGGCAGGCTTGGTTGTTTAATTCTTGAACCATTTACCTAAATACACCGGGTAAATTACCAAGTTCCTTTGTAAAATCTCTGCACACAGTGCTGGTGTAGACCAGGAGATCAACTGTGATGTGTAAAGGTAAGCAAAGCTACATGTTTGTGGCCTGGCAAGGAAAATCCTACCTCCCATGGGAAGTTTAACAACCCACTGGCTTTTTAGATCTCTTAACTTATATTTTTCCACGTCTTCACCTGAATTGCTTAGAGATTATTTAAAGACAAGTTTTGGCAATCTGCAGTCTATTTCAGGTATGCTATGATGGAGTCCACCACAAACCTTTTCCTACGATAGTGGCTTTTGAAAATGTCAAAATCTAAATACAGAGATTTCTCCGGTTTCTTCCTGCCCTGCATATCCATTCTAAGCACTCACCCAGAGCCTCCTCAGATGGCACTTAGTACTTCTTGTGAGCATCCTTCTCTACAGAGACCACTGATCACCAACGAAGACTGCCATTACCTCATGCATGCCTAGTCCCCACCATGTGCACCCCTCTTGGGAGGCTGCCCCATACACGGAATATTTCTGACTTCTTCAAAACATGTTACCTCTGAATGGTTTGAACTTGTTCTCCAGGTCAAATTCCTGCCTTCCTAGTCGAGATAGGTCAATTCGAAGATCTGGACAAATGGCATATTCCTCAATTGTTTTGCTGATCTGGTAGATTTTGTCTGAGACAACATCTGGTGCAGGTCCTAAAACGAGACACCCAAATGTGTTTATTTTAAGGCCTTTGGAATTTCAATCAGAGAAACATTGCTGGCCTCCTGCACCAGAGAGGAGGGATTTGTGTCTGGTCTCCACACAATGAATGAACAAAGATGCGCAGTTTAGTAGACCAGGTACTGCCCAGGTTGTGGTCATTCACTGTAGAGGATATTTGATCAGCCCTGCCTGTTCTGTGCAGACTAACAACCCACATGTCTGTTTTAATCCACTTCTAAGTAATGATACACATACTCTAAAAATAGTTCTACACCTGCTGGGGAGACCCGGTTATGTAATTAGCTTTATTCGGGATCTGACACAGAAACAGGATGAGCATTAGACAGAAGTGAGGTCTTCCAGATTTAAACAGAACTCCCCAAGCGAGTGTACCTTAAAAAAAGTGATTTCTACTTCTCACTATGGTCTCATTGATATGTGAGCTTTTCCAAGTAAATTATGTTTTCCAGCTAACACTCTCCATACACTAAGTTTTAAAATGAGGGAAAACTAAAAATACTTGATATACTTCCTCAGAGGGTCAAACTGGTACCAGTGATGGAGAGAGATTTTAAGAGTTAAGTATGAGACCAGTAGTTGTTTCTTCCCTTCTTAAACACACTTGCCTTCAGGTAGGGCTTGGTTGGTTTTTGTTTGGTGCTGGAGAATGTTACAAATTAAATAGGTATACTGAATAGCCTTAAATATAAAAGACAGCTAGATGGTTTTTGAGTGTAAATTATAGTTGCCGACTATATTATAACTTTCTACTGAACAGAAATTGTTTATAAATTCATCTCCTTTCCCACTCCAGAGAGCTGTGCTATCCAATAGGATAACCATCCACCATAATTAGTGACTGAGCACCCAAAACGTTACTAGTTAAACTGAAATTATAAATTGCTACAATTGTAAAATGCTTATCAAAATTTTAAGTTAGGACAAACAACCACGTAACAGGTTATATTAACATTTTATATTTATATATTGAAATATTTGGAGATAGTATGTTAAATAAATCATATTACCTAGACATTGTATTTTACATTTTTGGTATAGCTATTAGAAAATTTTAAATAATATATATGGTTTGTAACACATTTGTATTGAACAAAGCTACCTGCTTAGAACAAGAATCAGTATTTGAAAAAAGAAATGGCAATAGCCCCACTCCAGCAGGTAGAGCAGAAGATGGGCTCTCAGTTACATCAACAGTTATTTTACACAGGATGAGTGACAATCTCAAGCACACAGAAGGGGCTGGGAGATGGGCCAGTCACTAGTGTGCTTTGCCATGCAAGGCTGAGGATCTGAGCTTAGATTCTCAGCACTCATATAATGTAAAAAGCCAAAGCATAGCAATTCATCCTTATAATCCTGGTGCTAGGGACAGGAACAGGAAAATAGAATTCTAGAAGCTCACTGGCCAGCTAGTCTAGCCAGTCAGTGAATTCCTAGTTCAGTGAGAGAGAACGTGACTCAAAATACAGTGTGGACAGTGACAGAGGAAGCCATCTGTTCTCAACCTCTGGCCTTCATGTATGCACATAACCACACATACATATGTACATATACACACACACCCCACACAGAAATGCAAAAAGCCTTTTTCCTTTACTCATTGCTATTTTAAAATGTTTTAAAATTATTTACTCATTTTTATTATTTTTAATTATGTTGTGTGTGTGTTTATGTGTGTGTGTATAAGTATATGCACATGAGTGTACATGTCGACAGAAGCCAGGGAGATTGGATCCACTGGAGCTGGAGTTACAGACAAGTGCGACTCATCTGATGTGGGTGCTGGAAATCAAACTTGGCTCCTGTAGAAGGACAATGCATACCATCTTCCAACCCCCTCCTTGCCATTTTTTACCATTTACAAAACTTTTAAAAAAATGAAGAATCTTGTTTTGTGTTTGCATTTTTAGGTTTGCCAGATTAAAAAGGGTTTTAACACACACACACACACACACACACACACGTTCAGGTGCCATGCTACATTATTTGGCTGGCTGGGCATTATTGTGGGAGATTTGTTTACACTGTTCCCTGAAACTGTTGATAAACTGAACCTTGGTTCAGAGGACCAAATTCATGCTCAGCTGATCAGAATAAACCATAGAGTTTTGGGAGGACTCAGGGAGAGAAGGACAGAGGAAGGAAGCAGGTACAGTTAAGGAATTTCATGGGCCTCTGAATCTTGGAAAGCAGACAGGAGGGTCAGATAGGATATTTTCCATCTGTTTTTTGTTCTACCAGGTTCACACCCTACTATCTGACTCCCAAGTTTTCATTAATATTAGATAATCATTTATATATTATATATAATGTAATATTACATTATATCATATTATATGTATATCATCTTAATGAAGTCTGAGATCTAATGCCAAAGCACATTGGTTTCTAAAACTAAAGCCAGCTCTGGCTGGTTATGCAATGATCTGTGATGTTTGTTATTTAGCCACCTTGCTGATACCCTCAGAATCAGGGGCAAATCTTAGCCAAGTACAATGTTCTTATGTAGCCATATACCTAGAAAGAAGCCATACTGAAACTCATCATTTCCCAGGCTAGCTCAAACCATCCTAATGGTAACAAAAGCTCCATCCCCATAACTTCTTTGTTTACCATGATTGCTGCCTGGCACTGGTCACCACCCTTATTGCCTCTTTAGATCCTTTTGAAAACATCATACATCCTACAGTACATGAATTTCTTATTATCCATCTGCCTGACTCCGAACCCTCCCTGCACTCTTTCTTGGCACCATCCATCACCTGATTAATCCCAGAATATCAGTCTAATTCTAGCTGCATTGGTTTCTTGTCACAGACAGGATTCTATGAGTCGATGTGTATGAAAACTTAACATAGAACACATTAGATATGTTATATAAAACTTTATACTCAAAGACACAAATAAATTTCTATCACCATCTCCAAGTGGAGAAGTTAAAGTCAGAAAGTATGATATGTGCTTGTTTTTTTGTTTGTTTGTTTTAAATGCTTTAAATAAATAAACAAACATATAAGGAAAACTATTTCTTACCACTTCTATTCTGCACTCTTCAAAGATTTCTCTATAGTTACTTCTGCCTTCTTCAGAAGTCTTATGACTGCTTCCTAAAGACTAGGCAGAAAATTCGCTCCACGGCAGACTAATCATGTGACACTGTCAGGCTCTTCTCATCTCACACCTCCGTTATCTTGCCACTTAGCTATAAGAATTCATCAGACAGGGCTGCAGAGATGGCTCAGAGGTTAAGAGCACTGATTGTTCTTCCAGAGGTCCTGAGTTCAATTCCCAACAACCACATGGTGTCTCACAACCATCTATGATGACATCTGGTACCCTCTTCCATATACTATATACATAATAAATAAATTTAAAAAAAGAATTCATCAGATAATAATATATGGAGAAGACTGAGCAGGTTACCAGCCTAGGGTGAGGACTGAACATTAGCATTTTTATTGTCCTCAAAACATACTTCAAAGGGACTTGATTCCAAATATGCTCCCACTTCCTTGTAATTAGTGTGTGTGTTTAACATTCAACATGAATGGCTATGGATGATTTATTTTTTAAATAATATACAAAATGGCTACAGGGAAAGAACAATAATAAATGTTTCTTCACAATGTACTGTTGTGCTGTTTTGCTTGGGGCCAGGAATGATTCACAATAATAACTGGGTTTTATTAAAATTCACCTTATGCTCTTGTAAGCAAACATACATGATATTCAAGACTAAAAGAACCTGAAGAGTCTTTGCAAACAAATGTGCAGTTCTGAAGTGCATCTTTTTAAAATAAAGTAGCTGTAAATGATACTTTGATAGTCACTGGGAGGGAAGGTGACAGGATATTCATTTTCAAATGGTGTTAGAGAACTATTGTTATTTGTATTATATATGCATGATGATTAATCTTCATTTGTGAACTGATTTGGTGTCACCTAGGATACACACCTCTTGAGATTGTTTCTACAGAGGTTTAATAGAAGAGGGAAGGTTCACCCCAAGAGTGGGAGGCACCATTCTGTGGGCTGAGGTCTCACACTAAATAAAAAGGGAAGTAGAAGCCAATTAGGCATCAGCTTTCTCTCTCTGCCCCCCACGTTGTCTCTCCTCATCAGCAGCAGCATCACTTTCCTCCCTGCACATCTTCCCTGTCTCCTGTCTCCCTGTGAGCCAAACCCTTCCTTCCTCAAGTTGCTTCGTGTCAGGAGTTCATCACAACAAAAAGAAGAGCAGGTAGCCCAGCATGTTACTCTAGTTGTGTGGGAATGTGTTTTTTTTAAAAAGTGAACACAAAAATATTTAGGTACAGAATGTCTTCGTGCTGAATTTTGACTTAAAATACCCCAGGGATTAAAATGATTACCAAAATGAGAAAAACACAGTAATGGATAGCTGGAGTCTATTTATTGCCCTCCCTATTTTCTGTACATTCTATTTTTTAAAAGCAGTTCATCTCACTGCTCACTAGGACTCCAGACTGTACATTTCTATAAATTTACGAACAAATTAAATAACTCTATCTATGTAGTGAGAGAACAGAGAACATCTACACTAAGATCAAGACTTAGGCTAAAAATCACTTGTCTGTCTCTAAGCAGCCTCGTTACCTTACAAAGTAACTCAGTCTCCTGGAACTTCCATTTGTGTCCTTAAAAACTGAGAGGTATATTTTCAATGACCTTCAGGGTGTGTTTTACTTTAAAATCTAGAGTCCTCCTCTATCAGTTAAGTATCAACAGTTCAGTCTTTCACTTGGCTGAAGCATACAGGAGATCAATAGACCAACCCTGAGCATCTGAGGGACCATATGTTACTTCCTTAGGATCACATCACCTTGGACACCTCACCAAGTTTTTCTGAGCTGATTCCTCTCCACTTTACATGCTTACCATCATAGAGTATAATAATACATGAAGAAAGAAATCAGGTAAAGCATATTTGGAACCACATACCTCCATTAGCAACATTAAATTTCACTCCAAACTCTCCCCCTGGTCCTCCAGGACAGTGGCTGGCTGTCAAGATGATTCCACCAGCTGCCTTGATCTTCCTGATGATGCAGGAGACTGCAGGTGTTGATAAGATGCCATTCTGGCCAATAATCAGTCTTCCAATCTAAACCATCCAAGAAAAAAAAATCAGTCTGAGGTTCATGGAACTGAAGGCATTTTAGTAGGAAAGCACTCCAGACTTTCCTACTGGTAACCAATCTGTTATCCAAAGAAATTCAGTGGGTTTTATATCAGGAATGCCAAATAAAAGAAATTCCAGCGTTTCTTTTGTCTGTCCTACCCCAACTCTCCAAGCCCATCTGAGCTGCTTATATCTAGTTTCCCACTAGTAATTGATAAGTACTTAAGGACCACTGATCTCTGGTAGTTTGAAATATATACTCTTGATGACTAACAGGTTTGTTGAACGCACATAAATTCTTAGTTTGGTTCTGACTCAAAAACTATAATGATAATGATGATGATGATGTTAAAAATGACAAAAGAAAAAGCAAAGGGCTGCTTTCTACTTCTCTTGCTTCTTCTGTGTTATACTTTAATCTTGATGGCCATGTTGATGTGATAGAATCACCATGGAAACAAATCTCCAGGCCTCTCTTGAGGGATGATCTGGATTAGGTTAACTGAGGGAGAAGACTTGCCTTAAATGTCTGTACCATTTATCTCAGACCAGATAAAAAGAAGAAAGCCAACAGAGCAGAGTAATACATAAAACTTTCTGCTTCCCGATTATACATTCAATGTGACCAGTCACATCCCAGTCTTGAGGCCCCGCCTTTGGGTTTCTACTCCGGTGTGAGAGATAAAAACCATGACAGCCCTATGGGATGTACTCACAGTCCCTACCTTGAGTTGTCTTCTTTTCATCCTAGTAATGTTTCTTGTATCATATATCATCACCTAATACTTTCCATATTATTTATTTGCCCACTGTGTATAACCCCAAGAACTATTTATTTCACTGTTTCTAAACAACCTAGAACAAACCTGCCAATCAGTAAGTGTGTAGTAAATGTCTATGAATTTGTTAGTATTAAAACTATTGAATAAGTTCTGTATGAAAAATACACTGGGAAAGGGGAAGGTGTCAGATAATACCCATGATGCTGGGATGGTTGCTTCTGTCAACTTGACACAGTCTTAGAAAGTCTCAATAGGGTATTATTTACATTGAATTGACAGTGTGGAACTGTCTTAATTAACTGCTATGGGAAGGCTCAGCCCACTGTGGGCAGCACCATTCCCTAGGTGAGATCCTGAACTGTGTAAGAGTGGAGAAACCAAGGTGAGCAGAAGCAAGCAAACATGTGTGTACTCATTTCACTCTGTTCTTAACTGTGAGTATGATGTGACTATCTGTCTGAAGTTTCTGGCTTGCCTTCCTTCCTCATGATGATGGACCGTAGCCTGGAATTATACATTGCTATTGTTGGGGTATTTTATCATAGCAATAGAAATGAAACAAGGACATGTGACGTGAACTGCTAGATTGTCCCCATGGAGGTAGAGGAGCATGAGTCCTTGGCCATTGGCTATTCTAATAGAAAGGTAAAAGAAGAAAAATGCTAATCTAAGTAGCAAAGAAAACTTTGGAATGGAGAAGAAGTGAAAAAGTCCAGAGTGCGCTCTAGAGGGCTCAGCCCCAACTGTGTGTGCTCTCCTCTCAATGCTACTGAGGGCAACAGCAGGATTCAAATCATAGTTGAAGGGAAGAGTCTCCTAAAACTAACCCTGTATTTTCAGCAACAGAACACTTAAAAGCACTGAGGAAGGGTGATAAAAGCCACATCCAAGGCAGCCAGCAGCAATGGCAGAGGATACGGGTTGTGTTGAGAAATTTCTTCCCCACACTGGACCAGAGCAGAGAGTCATTATGAGTGTAATGGAAAGGAGTGCATATAATCAAAATATATTATATACATGTATGTAAATGTCACAATTAAATACATAATAAATATTAACATATGCTAATCAATTTTAATATGAAAGTTAAAAGACCCCCACTGAGTCAAGAGCTAAGAAATTCTACAGGCAGGAGTCCCACCTTGTGTACTCACTACTCTGGGAATTCAGGAAAGCATAGGATGTTTGAAGGAAGCTTACACACTAAAGAGACAGATAAACATATCCATGAGGCCCCAGAAAATAATAAAAGATAGTAGAACAGTAACTGAACCAGGACAAGAAATATTAAATACTGCAAATAACAAAACTTTAATTTATTTCACAATAATGAATAGACCTATTTTGTAATTGTAACAATTATAAAGATGATATGATATGCATGAAGCACTGGCATACCCAATTTTATAGCACAAAGATACTTGATGTAATGGCACAGACTGACTTCAATATAATTGTGGTGCGTAACTTTAATATGTCATTCACTCAATTGTCAGGTCACACAGACCTCCAAGAAACATCAGAGTTAAGTAACATAGGTCAAAAGGACTTAATAAACATTTATAGATGATCCCACCCAAATCCTGGAGAATACACAGTCCTCTCAGCAGGCCAGGAAAACTTTTCCACAGGGAACCATATTTTAGGACACAAAGCAAGACTTAACAAATATATCTGAAGTAATTTCTTCTATCGGATCACAATAAAATATACTAGATCTCAAAAGTAAGAGATCATAAAATATACAAACCATGGGGAACATACAACATGGTATTGAATGATAAATAGGTCATCAAGAAAATTATGAGATCTTTAAAATTCCTAAAACCAAAAAACTATAACTCACCAAAGCCTATGATATATGATAAAAAAATCTCTTAAGAAAGAGCTTATAGCTATAAATGTTTACTTTATAAAAATCAATAAAATAATCATAAAAATAACTTAGTATTGAACTCCATGATCTTAGAAAAACAAAAACAAGACAAAATAAGTAAATGGAAAGAAATTATAAGATAATAGTAGAAAAATATGAACAGAATATACAAAGAATCAATGATGAGATAAAAAAATCTGATAAGATTAAATATAACTGTCAATCTCCTAGATAAACTGAGAGAGACAGACCAACAGAAACAGAAAAAAAGAAAAAGCCCAAATTAATGAAATTATTGATGATAAGAGAAACACTGTGGCAAACATCAATAAAATCCAGATTATTCTCTAAAAATATATAGAGAATTCAAGAAACTAGAGCCCAAAGCCCTAAATAACCCAATTTAAAAATGGGGTTCAGAACTTAATAGGGAATTCTCAGCAGAAGAATTACAAATAGCTGGAAGGCGCTTGAAAAAGTGCTCAACATCTTCAGCCATCAGAGAAATGCAAATCAAAACAACTTTGAGATACTACCTTATACCTGTCAGAATGGCTAAGATTAAAGACACAGATGACAGCCTATGCTGGAGAAGATGCAGAGCAAGGGAAACACTCCTCCATTGTTAGTTGGAGTGTAAATTTGTTCAGCCACTTGGGAATGCAATATGGCGGTTTCTCAGAAAACTGGGAATCAATCTCCCCAAGGACCCAGAAATACCACTTCTGGGTGTATACCCTAAAGATGCACATTTGCACTGAAAAGGCATTAGCTCAACTATGTTCATAGCAGCATTATTCGTAATAGCAAGAACCTGGAAATAACCTAGATGCCCTTCAACTGAAGAATGGATTAACAAACTGTGGTACATCTACACAATGGAGTACTACTCAGCAGTAAGAAAAAATGATATCCCAAAATTTGCAGGCAGATGAATGGAATATCCTCCTGGGCGAGGTATCTCAAACCCAGAAAGATAAGTAGGGGATGTACTCACTCATTAGTGAACTTTAAAAAAAAGTAAAGAAAACACCTTCTTAGATAATTTTGCCTTTGTTGCCTTGGCTTTTTATCACAGCAATAGTAAAATAATTAAGACAAATATTATAAATGTTTGCTGTCACTGATATTGACCTATTTAATGCATGTGTTGTTCTCTGTAATATCTATATTAGAACTACCCCCATTTATTTTTTTTTCTTATTAGAGGAAGTATTTTGTTTCATTTCCTACACTGTTCATTCCTATTTTCAGGTTATATTTATTGTCATGTTCTATGTCTTTTCCCCTTAGACTACCACACTTTTCAGCTTACATAATGTTAATAACACTAGACTTCTTTGTATATTTAATTTCAATCTTATTGGTTGCTTAGTCCAAGATTTTTATTAATGTGTGTGTTAGCTATTGCAACAAATGATATTATTGTTTCTTAAAAAATTCAGTAAAAACAAAAGAACTTCACTTTTCAAGCAGGAAGCAGTGTGGGGTGATGTGCTAAGGCATGAGAGTCTATGCTGCAGTTTTGCCTCGTTCAAGTTCAGGATTTTTTTTTCTACAATTCGTTACTTATATGATCTTGGGCCATGCACATAACAAACCTAAGCCTCTATGTATTCATCTTCAAAATGGATATGACATTACTTTGCAGGGCTGTTAGAAGTATCACTAATAATCTAATCCCCAAAGTTAGAGGCTCAGGGATAGTGGTCCCACAAGCCAGAAAATGTCTATGGAAATAATATCATGTATGTGATATCTCCTAATCAGATGTTCTAAAGAAGAATTTTGTATAATCATTGAATAAAAGACAAAGCAAAAATGATAATTAGATCATAAACTGAGAATAAATGTGAAAAATAGAAAAAATCTAGATCATTTGAGAATATCTTTGTAACATATTCTAATAAATTGGAAGATCCAAAAGAAACTGATAAATTTCCAGATATATATGATCTACCAAAATTAAAACAAGAGGATATAAACAACTAACTAGATCTATAACAACAAAAAATAAAATGAGATTGAAGTGATAACAAAATGTATGCCAACTCTAAAAGCCCAGACCTTTAAAGACTTAACACAAGTGCTCCTCAAATTAGTTCATGAAATAAGGGAAGGAATGCTGTCACCCATTTTCTAACGCCAATAATCACTCTGTTACCAAACCAACTAATGACACATACACACAAAAAAATAAAAGTTATAGGCCAGCCTCCCTGATGAAGACACATGTAAAAATCCTTAATAAAATACTTACAAAATACACATTATTCACCACAATCAAGTTGGAGTCATTCTAGAGTATAAGAAGATTTTGACACATGCGAATCAATAAATGTTCTGCATTTAAATTACGTCAACAGACTCAAGAATAGAAATCTGTGGTGATATTTTGTTTGTGCTCTAACAAATAAAGTTTGCCTAAAGATCAGAGGACAGAGCTAGCCACTAGTTAACCATAGATGCCAGGCAGTGGTGGCACACATCTTTAATTCCAGTACTTGAGAGCGGGAAGCAGGAAAATCAGGAATTCAAAGCCACCCTAGGAAACACAAGATTGATCCAGTTTAAAAGAGAAATAGAGCCAGGCAATGGAGGCTCAAGCCTTTAGTCCCAGCACTTGGAATCTCATGCCTTTGATTTTAGCACTTGGGAGACACATGCCTTTAATCCCAGCACTAGGGAGGTAGAGACAGGAAGTGATGTGGCTGAGTGGTGAGAGGAATATAAGCTGGGGCTCCTTTCTGACTGAGGATTCAGTAGAGGTAAGAAGTCTTTCTAGTGGCTTGCTCTCTGGTATTTCTGCATTTACCCAATATCTGGCTCTGGGTTTTAATTATTAAGACCAATTAGGATTTGTGCTCCCAAAATCATTTGATTAACTCAAAAGATGCAGAAAAGGCCTTGGGCAGAGTACAACTCCCTTTTATGATGTAGCCCTGAAGAAACTAAAAATAGAAGGAACACACTCCAACATAAGAAAGGATGCATATGACATTTACCCTGCATTATTCTAGATTGAAGGGAGGCTGATATTATTTTTATAAAGCCTCCACTCTTATTCCATACAGTCCTTGAAGCATTCGCCAGTGTGGCAAGATGAGAGAAGAGAATGTCTGTGGGTAAGAAGAGAGGTAAATGATCAGATCCCTACTGGGAGATGATATAATAATTCTGCACATAAAATTCTAAAGATACCATGAGAAAACTCTCAGGACTGGTAGACAATTTTAGAAGAGCTGCAGGGCACAAACCTGTTGTATTAGGCTTCTGGCTCAGACTTTCCAGCCTAGACCAGAGGTTTGACCGGCAGTCTAGCAGTCAGGCAGAAACACTCCAGTCACACGGAGACACACAGACGCTTACATTAATTTTCTGCTGATTGACCTAGGACTAACTCTTTTTTTATCTGAACTCAACCTATCTTGTTCAGCTGTGTGGCTTGGTACCTTTTCTCAGAGCAGCATTTCAGCTTCTTTCCTCTGCTGTGGCTGTGTCCCTCTATTCTTCCTGTACTCAGAGTTTTCTTAGCCTGTTAGCTCCACCCACACTTCCTGTCTGCCTTCTGGCCAATCAGCTTTTTATTAAACTATTAAGTGGGAAAAATATTTACAACATATACTAATCCCACTACACAAACCTACACAAAGAAACTGCAGCTTTTTTTTTTTTTAATTTCAAAAACAGGCATGCTGATCAAGAAACTAGGAATTCAATCCAATTCACAAGAGCCTCACAAAATTGAGTCAAAGAGCTAGAAGTAAACCTAAGTAAGGAAAGGACAGACTGCTATGATGAAAATTTTAGACTGTCAAAGAAATAACTTGAGGAAGACACTAGAAGATAAAATAAATTGGCATTAATAATTGACAGTGGCTCTGTTATTAAAAAGCTATTCAATGCAATCTCCACTGAAGTTCCAATAACATTCTTCACAGACAGAAAAACAATCCTAAAATTAATGTGCAAGGAGAGAGAACTGCAGATAGCCTGGGGAGGCTGCAGATATTGCCACACCCAACTTCACATTACCCTACAGAACTGTAGTAACAAAAATAGCATGTACTGGTACAAAAAGAGCTATGTGCTCAACAGAACAAAGGGAGGACCCAGACGTACAATAGCCACCTGAGTTTTGGCAAAAGTTTCCATAAATAGTGCTTGGGAAACCGGATATCAGTGTTTGCAGAAACAAAAAACTAGAGCCCACCTCTTACCATTACAGAAATCGATTCAAAGTGGATCAACGTGAGACCTGGAAGTCTAGAAGTACCCAAGGAAAGCATTGAGAAAACAGGTCAAGACCAAGGCAAGGCAAGAGCTTCGTGCAAAGGGCTCCAACAGTCCAGGAAACAATCCCCTGAACTAACAAGTGGGTTGCATAGAATTAAAAACTTCTTCACAGCAAAGGAAACAATCAAGTATGAGGTCATCCTGGGGGTTGACTCATGCTTGAACATAAAGAAGAATGAAATTATGGTATTTGCTGAAAAATAGATGTAACTAGAGGTAATTATATTAAGTAAGATAAGTCAAATTCTGTAAAATGGTATTACCCTTTCTTTGCCTTTATGGATCCTAGATCTTAAAGTGATACATAAAACCATTTGTGTGTTTGGTGAATGTTGAGTCTGTGCATGTGAATGAGTATGTGTGTATGTATGTGTGAGTGTATGTGTGTGAGAGAGAGATAATGTGTGACTAAGTATGTGTACGTGTGTGAGTGTGCGTGTGAGTGAGTGTGTATGTGTACAAAGGAAGGAGACTCACAAAATATAGGGAGGGGATGTGTGGTGGGAATAAAGTCCAAGTACACAGTCTGTGAAACCAGGATTGTGTACAATGAGTAAAAGCCAATTCAAGAAGGAGGGAGAGAGAAGGAGGGATGCAGAGAGAGAAAGATTAGGGGAATACACTACTAATACCTGACAGTGACCTCATGAGAATCCTCAGGCAGGAGTGACCCAGCTCTTGTCTGAGCAAAGCAAGAGAGTGAATGCATACTACTATATAAGCCACCAGGCTATGCTCAGTCTTTAACCAGTAGGTAAGGCTGGAGCTCTGAGGAAGTAGTCAGGAATAATGCCTTGTTTTCTACCCTTAATAACTCGATGCACAGTAGTACTACTGACCAAGAGAAGGAGGACAGAGAATGACAGAGACATCCCATTGTTATCCAGGCCATGACACAGCATCTTCCATACACTTCCATTGAAATTTCCACTGCCATTCAATTCATGTTGAGTACCTACTATGAAATAAGCAATGTGCAAACAGACACAGACACACACACAGACACACACACACACACACACACAGCCACTGCCCTCAAAAATATCTGTAAGGTGCTAATGATGTCCAATCATAATTGTTTGCTCAGTGGCCAAAAATTTGCCTAGTATGCTTCATGAAGTCATGGACTCCATCCCTGGTGCAATAAATTAACTAGTTAATGAATAATTTAATAAGATTGGAAAAGGTATATACATGTAGATATGTCTTGTGGTACATTTAGTTAAAATGAAAAATTTAAAACAATCTTATCCAGTAATGAAGAACCAGTTAGACAAAGTAGCACCTCCCCCCAAAAAATAGGTGATACTACTTAGCCATTAAAAAGTAATTATTTCTTAATTTCCCAGGTGTGGCAAACACAGTTAGCAGCCCACAAAAATTCAGTAGAGGGTCCCACAGGAGAGTGATGAGCAGAGAAAGCCATGGGCTTCTGTTCTAGTTAGGCTTTTGTTGCTGGGATAAAACCATGACCAAAATCAACCCAAGCGGAAAAGGGTTTGTTTCAGTTTACAGCTCCTAGGAAGTCGGGGCAGGGACTCGAGGCAGGATCCTGGAGGCAGAAGCTGAAGCAGATGCCTTCGAGAAGCACTGCTCACTGGTTGTTCTTTGCTTGCTCCACTACCTTTATTATATAGGCCAGGTCCACCTGCCAGGGAATGACATTGCCCTTGGTAGACTAGGCCCTCCTACATCAACTGGCAATCAGGAAATGCCTCCACAGATACCCTCAGGTCAGTCCGATGAAGCAATTCTTCTATTGACATTCCATCTTCATAGGTGAGCCTAGTTTGTGTCAAATTGACCAAAACTAACCACTACAATAATCAAGGTACGAGTTCCCACCAGCCCCTTTCCCTACCCACTCCTGTCATTGTTTAAGAGCTCACAAGGAAGGTGACCACCATGATAAAGATTCGTGGATGACCTCAGAAACATGGATCTCTATGGGCTGACCTGCCTTCCTCTTTTGCCGACAGTCCAACCTACCAATAGTAGAGATCAACCGCAAGCTCCAATATGGCTGCATTCCCTGCAGCAGTCAGCCTGACAGCAGGCTGCTTCATTTGAATCAGTTCTATCATGGAGGGTCAGCACTTTATACTAACATGGACACACAGAGGGGAAGACACCCAGAGAGAAGGTGAAGACAGAGGCCAAGATGGCTGTGGATGAACAATGTGGCCACAAGCCCAGGAAGCCAAGGAATGCCAACCGCCACCAGAAGCTGAAGAGCCATGGAACAGATCCTTCCAGAGAGTCTCCAGGGAGCACAACCCTGCCAATGCCTTCATTTCAACTTCTGGGCTCCAGATCCATGAGAAAATAAATTGTTGTTGTCTTAAGCTAAGTGGGTCATTTGTTATGGTAGACTTAACAAATTAATACAAAATCTGCAAACTAATATAAAATCAGTACCCTTTCCTATGGCTGCCACAACACTGTCAACGGCGAAGTGGCCGAAACAAGAGCCTGTTAGCTTCTTGCAGTTCTGAAGATGTGAAGTACAAAACCAAGGTGCCAGCAAGACCACACACCCTCAGACGGTCCCCAGAGGGGACCTCCAGCACTGCTCTGGTTTCTGGTATCTACCCATTACTCTGGTCTCGACCGCCACCCCCCCACCACCATCGTATCTTCTTTTCCTCTGCATGTCTACACTGTTTCCTCTTCGGATACCCTTCCCTCTCTCAATTAATCAGACAAATATTGCCAGAAAAAAAAAATCACAGTTTCCAACATCTAGCAACTGTTTCAATAAACGCACATTTGCGAGTCACCAAATAAAGGAAGACACCCAATTTGAAACTACATATGAGTCTTGTACCGCATCCTTTTCTGTTTCTATTTCTGTGATAAAACACCCATGAACAAAAGCAACTTTGCGGGGGGGGGGAACTATTTATGTCAGCTAATAATTTATAGTCCATCATCGAGGCAGGCAAGGCAAGGACTCATAGCAGGATCCTGGAGGCAGGTGCTGAAGCAGAGGCCTTGGAGAAGTACTGCTTACTGGCCGTTCCCCTTCACTCACTCCACTACCTTTATTCCACAGCCCAGGTCCATCTGCCAGGGGATGGCATTGGCCTTGGCAGGCCGGGCTTTCTGACATCAGTTAGCAATCAGGGAAACACCTCCACAGATGCGGGAGCTGCAACTGAAGCCATGGAGGACCACTGCTTGCTGTCCTTCTCCCGTGACTTGTTCAACCTGCTTTCTTGGACCTCTCAGGACCACCTGCCTAGAGCTGGTACCTCCCCAGTGGCGGGAGGGGGGCTCTCAGGGTGCACAGGGATAAATACAATGGAGGCATTTCTGCACTGAGGTTCCAATACTTCTAATTTATGTCAAGTTGGAGGTGGGGACAAAAAAAACAGGCTGTACCATTTAACACCTCTAAGCTGTCCTTATCTGCAAAGCCAAAAGTGTTCACTTAAGGTTTTTTTAAAGAACTCTTTTGAAAAATAATTTCAACTCTATGTGTAATGGTATAAAGGTGTCAGATCCCTTGAACTGGAGTTGCAGACAGTTGTAAGCTGCCATGTGGGTGCTAGGAATTGAACTCTGGTCCTCTGAAAGAGCAACCAGTGTTCTTAACCACTGAGCCATCTCTCCAGCCCCAAAGAACTCTTAAAATTAGACATGGTCCAATATAATAGTAATATCTACCCCAAACCCTGCAGTTTTTTGTATTGTTTTATTTCAAGACAGGGTTTCTGTGTGTAGTTCTACCTGTTCTGAAACTCGATTTGTAAACTAGGCTGGCCTTGAACTCATAGAGATCCGATTGCCTCTGCCTCCCAAGTGCTGGGATTAAAGGCACTTCTTAAGAAACTTTTTCTAGATAGTAGATTCTCCTCTAATCCATTGTTTCACTTCCTGGGAAAGTTCTAAAAATACCACTCTCTGCCAAAGTAGCAGAGAAACCATGGTCTGCTCACCTAACTGGCTTTGATTTTGAGTACAGCACTGAAGGGTTACATTTGCCTTGTGTTTCTGAGTAAAGCCCAGGCTCAGCAAAGTATGGCATTCTGAAGTCCCTACCATGAAACTCCCATTGCATAGCTTTGGCCGGATCTAAGGGTGACCCCACCCAGCCCTCAGAACCAGAATTCTCTGGAGGGTCCTTATTGCCACTATAGAACATTTCAGCTTGGAAAAAAGGTGAGACAACCCTAGTTCCCTGAGACTTCACAGCATAGAAGGAGCCAGACAGAGGCGACCTCATGGGGCAGAGACGTTATCACACAAGACTCTGCAGATATGTGAGCGGAGCATATGCCTTTCCAGATTCAGAGCTAAATAGAGAGATGCAACAAACGACTCTCACTCAGTTGGAACTTTAAATGCTTGGAGAAAAGGGACATGGTGGCAGCTCCTCTGCTCCTAACAACAAAGCTAAAACCTCTCACCAACCATTAAACCTCACCTGCTTAATATTGATATTGTCCTAACCTAAGAAAGGCCATTGCTAGTGCTGAAGGAAGTAAAGTGCCCCTCCACTGGTCACAGACCAGCATCTAAGATAGAAACAATGGCTCAAAGGCTTCCCTCCACATCACTTCCATTTCTTGGCATCATGTACACACAACTAATTTATTATTTTATTCACGGTTTCTTTTTTCTTTCAGAATGCTAACAACTGTTCTTCTAAATTAGATTTAGTATGAGTTCATTTTCTAATTAGTTCCAAGTAATGTCCTTGAGAGCAGAGATGTACAATTTCAACCCTAAGGCTGAAATCCTAAAGTAGATTCAGAACCTCAATGCTGAGTGAGTTCTCCAGTGACAGAACACTAATAAAGGCAGATTGGTCTCATGTGTGAACTCTCTTCAAGAAAAATATCCTGCTGTAACTCCCTTTCAGCTTTAAGTAAGTCATTTATTAAAGGGAGAAAGAAAGGTATAGCTCACCTCAGTGTCTCCCACAACCCGGGTCACATCCCGAAAATGGAAGCACAGCCCTTTATTTTTTTTCTTTTTATTATTATTATTATGAACAAAGAAGTCGTGCTTTCTATCCCTGTATATCATTATTCAAGGTCCCTTCCCCCTCCCGCCACATCAGGTCATTTTTTTCTTCTCCACAACTCCCCATCCCCTCCCTGGGCAGGCAGCAGGCAGTCCCATGGTCCCACTGACCCAATATTGCTTAGTTCAGTCTCAACTCCTGGCAGATCCAGTTTTCTCCCCCCTCCCTCAAGAGTGAGTCAGGTGTTCCTTTAGGTGGAGTGGAATCCGACGGGTCAGTCCAAGGAGAAGCACAGCCCTTTAATGGGATCACATCCCAGAGGGAATCAAGGAAAGTGAAGAGAACAAAAAACAAATACTTCCGTCATAGCTCACAGAGTACTCTACAGAGTCACAGAGATGCCACCGTTTCCACCTATGAAGTGATATGGCTCATAATATATAAAAGACCTGTCTCCTGTCCTCTTTGTTCACTTGTTCACACACACACAAAGGAAGCCAAAAGCCAAGATGCCATGAGCATGAACACTAAGCCTTCAGTCTTGGAGTCCCAGCTGTCAGAGAGGGATGCCAACCCTTAAGGAGTGCTGCGTGAGTGAGTAAGGAAATGGATGGCTCAGTGGAATTTAGAGAAATAACAGACTTGAGGCAAGGCATGGATGTGGTTACCCAAACATCAAGGGACTTCTCCATTTGCACATGGATAATTGTCAGCTATGTGCTTTCTTACATGGGGACCAGATGGGAACAACCGGATACATCCTCAGCTTCCTGGACTCTTGGAAAGCATTATATACACTCTGAGGCTGGAAGGAGGAGCGGGGATACATTTGAAGCAAACCAGCACCGATTTCTCATGCAATTCCTAATGTCTGAACAGGAGAAGAAATCTCACAGCATATAGGAGTTTGGCCCAAGTTATGTTGTTCAATCAGCCCATTAGGAGAATCTCACTGAGAACAGGAAATCTAATTGCCTTCAGCTGCAAGATGGAGTTGTGTCTCTCCTTGTAATCAGGTAGTTAAGTACTTGGAGGATGCTCTGCAACCTTGTCCTTGAGCCTGACTCCATAAACTGCTAATATTCTGTGAGGTCTAATCACTCCAGTAGACCAAGGATAAAAATCGCCAATGTTCATTGCATCTCCCTGAGTGAAGAAGGCAGAAGGACGTTTTCAAGCTGGACAAGCTGGTACCCAAAAGAAAATTCCATTAAAACAGACCTTGCTCCCCTGCCTCTGTGACTCTGGACAAGATCCTTGGCCTCTGAACCTTTGTTTTGTTTTCTAAAGGATCTAGAGCATCATATGATGGGAGCCATGGAAGCAAAATAACAAAGCTCCAGGTCACGGTGCCCTGCACACAGCAATCCTTCTGCATACCCCACTGCCTTTCTCTAGCTGGTGACATTTCTTAACAGGGAATGAATGAATGTGTCATTGTCATTGGGTACTAACTTGAAATGGTTTTCTCCTGTGTTTATTGGTGTCACACATTTATGAAGTGCATAATAACAAAATAAAAATTATATGGAATCCTACCACCTACAACAAATATTTTCAACATTCCCATGGACAACCTTGGTCTCTGTCTTAGTTGTCTTCACACATTGTCACAAAAGAGATTGTTATGTAGCCTACGTTATTCACTTAGTCTCTCTCTCTCTCTCTCTCTCTCTCTCTCTCTCTCTCTGTGTGTGTGTGTGTGTGTGTGTGTGTGTGTGTGTGTGTGTAAGCTTACAGTTTATAAGTTGGTTTCCATATGGCTTTATCAACATCCTTAGTGTTGCTCACTCCACCCTCTTCTGTCCCCACTTCCTCCCTTAATCCCCAACCATGCTTCCCTCCCCCTTCATACCACCACTTCCTTACATTCTTTCTCCCATTCCCCTACCTATTTTAGTTTCCCAACTTCTACAAATACTCCAAGTCAATCCTTCGAATCTAAAGACTTGAAGCTAGGACATACATATAGGAGAGGACATGTGGCATGTGTTTTTCTGGGAAAGTCTATCATTTTATGGCATGGAATAATCTTCTTATATTGTCCTGTGTAAGCATCTCATGGACCCTGTCTACTTACATGTTCCAGACTGGGATACTGATTCATCAGTGTCATTGAGTGCAGCTCACAAAGCCATCCTTGTGTGAGAGAGGCCTGCCTAGAACCATCAGGCTCATACATCTTCTATTCTTTCACTCCATCACTAGGTCTACTGAATGTTCTAGAAACACAGGTCAGTAGGAAGATTTGGGTATCTATTTGGACTCTATGGTGTCATCAACATTTCTGACATTTGGGATCCTATTCTCACCTCTGTGGTAGTGCTACTTGTCAAGTTGACATACTCTAGAATCATTTGGAAAGGGGCCTCTGGGCTTGCCTGAGAGGGGAAATTGTCTTTTGTACAATAATATCCATCTTAATTGTAGACCAGGCCATTCCTGACCTGTAGAGTGGAGAGAGATGTTGAGCACTACCTGGCATGCATTAATCTCTGTCATCTGATTTGAAATGTAATAGACCAGATACTTCAGACTCCTGCTATGATGAGCTGTACCTCAAATTCTGAGATACAGTGAATCCTTTCTCTTTGAATTGTTTTAGTCATGATAGCTTATACAGTAACAGAAAGATAAATAAAGACTATGGTGGTATGATACATATTAAATAAAACCTGGAATATCAAGAGATCAACCCACAGTCAAACTAGGCAGAGGTAGCTCCTGGAGTTCCAGGGATGACAGAGCAGTGGTAACTCACTTAGCTCCGGGAGTTCTGGATCTCTGGGAATACAAAACCAAACATCTGGGCTTCAATGGCATGCACCTTTAATCCCAGCACTTGGGAGGCACAGGCAGGAGGATCTCTGTGAGTTCAAGGCCAGCCTGGACTACAAAGCAAGTTCCAGGACATCTAGGACTGTTACAGAGAAAACTGTGTCGGGGGCAGAGCAGGGTGGGGGAGGGGGAGGCTGGAAGAGATGGCTCTGTCCTCTGATATCTCAGACTGGTTAAGATTAAAGGCATGAGCTACTCTATTTGGTAGTCAGCCTTGAACTCACAGAAACACAGAAAGATCTCTGACTCTGGATTTATGGGATTAAAGGCATAGGTCACCATAAAGACTCCTCTTAAACAAATTTAAGGAAAAAATACAGCTCTGTGGGGAGGTGAGGAGAATGAGGCTCTGATCATATGCTACTTGATAAAGTAGACAGAATGCATACATACACACACACTTACTATATGAGTAGCTTTTAAATTAAAGATTGCACATAGAATTTTTAAAAATCTCTTTAAAGTTACATATTTTCCCCCAAGTAGTTATCACAATCAATTAAAACTCATTTATGTGTGTTTTTAAATGAGTCTCCTCAGACCAATTTCTTCCTGACTGGGAAATAATAACTGCCCATTTTCCTAAGTGGCCCCACCCTTTATCCTATGTTCTAGTGAACTGGTGAACTAAAGAGCTCTGCAATGAGATTTACAACCCACTAAGATTAAACAGTTTACTATTATTTATGACAGTCATTCTAGGCTTTTCGTGTCTGCATCTGTCCCTGTACATTTGAGAGACCATTCCAAAAAAAATAGCATGCCTCCTAACCAAACACTGAGCAGAGCTGCCGGCACAAGCCGCTGACAACATCCTAACCAAGAGCTGGAAAGCAAGGCGAGCTCCCAACAGCTGTGCATTTTCAGGCTCCTCAGACGATCCATGCGATTAGCCTGGAGTCTCTCAGCTTCTCCTGGGCCTGTTCATCTCAATGATCTCTCACACGGCCCAGCCCATTAGGTCAGAAAAATCTTCGTGAAATAATCAGATTAAGGTCTGGCTTCAGAAAAGGGCAGCAGAGTAAGCCTGGAGGCGGGATTGGTGTCTCCAGAAAGACTGGAGAACCAAAAGGTTAAATATGGAAAAGTATGGTGTTGCCCCGGCTAGCTCCCTTCAGGAGACAACAGGCAACTGACCCAGGAAAGTCCTTTGGATTGAGTCAGTCTTTGTGGAAGCAACTGCTGCCACCTCAAGGACCATTCAGAGGAGCACATATGTGTGTGCAGGCACAGCTGGGGACAGAGGGGATGGATAATATCTTCAGCAGTTGCCACCCAGCTTGCCAGCAGCATGGAGAAATGCCAAAAGTCAAGAGGAAACCATAAGAAGCAACTGTGGTCACCAGACCAACAGGAGCCTCCGGTTAGAAAAGCCACGGTTAAAAAACAAACACACCCTGCTTCCTTTTCATCAAAGCAAAATATTTTTGTAATAATTGTGTCATGTGAGTACGCAAAAATAATTCTTAATAATTCATTACATTAAGCTGCTGAGCAACCCAAAAAATGTGGAGGCAAGTATCACTACTCTCTTCATTTTTATAAACCAAGCCCAAGGTTATGTGATTTGCCCTGGTCATGCAGGTTTACAAACAACAGCACCATAAACTCTAAACCTTTTCTTGCTTTTACTTTGTTTCTTACAATGCAGTTTGTTGGTGGTGACATGTTAGTTTTTGTCTGTTTGGTTGGTTGGTTAGTTGGGTATTGAGATAGAGGACAACTTGTATAGCCCAGGATGGCCCTATAAGCTTATATGATCCTCTAGCCCAACTCCCTTGCACCTGTGTACTAATGTATTTAATTATGAGATCAATGAATACATGTATGCATAACTTTAAACTAGAAGAATGTGTAAAGTAGAAAGTAACGGGATTCTCCTCCCATTTCCCAGCAGACACACAGATAACTGTTGGAAGTCTGACTCTATTTGCTGACCTTATATACAAAAAAAAAAAAAAAAAAAAAAAATGAGATCATGTTTTCCAGTGATTGCTTTTTCAGTTAATGAGCTTCCATTCACATCTTTTTCATAGCATATAGTCTCCACTTCCTCCATTCTCAGATTTTAATAGTATCATTGTGTACCTGTGTCATAAGTCATGTGCCTCTTCTCCAATATGGAGTATATAGATTGCTTTCTAATATTCTCTTAGCAAAGTGCTACAGTGAGCATTGTTGAATACAGGCTTGCATGTTTGTACTCAATCATCTATGGGACTTGTTCTTAGATTAACACACTCCTAGGTCACTGTATAAAGACTCCTGTTAGTTAAGATATATACTGACAAGCTGACTGACCCAAATGTTGTGTTTATTAACCATATGTAATATGACATATGTAATATAACATATATCATCAATAATATGTAATATAAACATGATGACTTTCTAGCAGCCACATCAACTCTTGTGTATTTTCAGTTTTTTTAAACATACTGATTATTTTTATTTAGATTTATTTGGTTACAATGAGGTTGATTACCTTTTGGTTGGTGAAGGCATTTTTTTCTTGATTTGGAAGGGTGTGTTCTGTATTGGAGATATGAAGCATAATTTAAAAACCCTCCTCAGTATTTTTTTGAGATTTTTTTTTTACTGAATAAACTAAACTCTGCACCTCTGATTTCAGGTGTGACCCCCCAACCCCAGAAATTCTAAATATAAAACTAGATAGCACTAGCTAGAAGCCAGGAATCTTATTAAAGAAAAAAAATAGAAAGGCAACAACTTAATATTATGTTTATACAATATGCTTCTCAGTAGAGACTTGGAATGGGAAAAGTGAAACACTCCAGTGACTCCAGGCCAAGGAAAAGATCTTCCCTAGTGGTTGAATATCCTTGAATTATTTTCTCTTCATACAAATTATTTCTCTTCATACAGATATTGCTCCAAATTTGATATCACTAAAATTATACAAGGTACATGATATTTAAGGAATCTGAATATCTGGGTCTTTACTTTTAACAGTCTTGTGTATATTACAGTTATGCTTTTATTCATAACTAGCAGGATGAAATCAGACGAGAGGATTTAAAATGCCCCTTTGGCTGTGTGAGCGTAAGCAGTGAAAGCATACTAGCCAGTCTTCAGTGTTTTAGATCTATTTACCAGGCTAGTGGTCAACACCTGACACTGAAGTCCTAGCTCTTTATCTTCATTTTTATATTCCTGGGATAATCAGATCCATTTTCTCCTGTGTATTATTCTCAAGTAATCTTGTTACAATTCTATTTCAATGCTTATTTATATTGCTGTTCTCTAACAATGGGCAGGACCCTAAAATGAGTTAATGTTGATGGATTTGATACCTATGTTTGGGCTGCTCCAAAACTGAACCCTAAGTCCCAGTCCTGAAGTCTGTAAAGATACTAATAAACTTCCAGAATTCCCAAAGAGTCCATCAGAACAAACTTGTTATCAAAAATGATTCCCAGGGCAAGTTTTACACATAATGTTTTGAATGTGTGCCTGCCTTTCAAAAAAAAACAAAAAACAAAAAACAAACAAAAACATCATTATATTTTATCAGAAGATTTAACAAAGCAGCTTAGTTGAAAATGTCATCTGGGTCTCTGGATACATTAACCAAAGCTTAAAATAACCACACAGCAGCTGGGAGGTCCCAGCTGTTCTTGAGACTCTCCCCTCCTTTAACATAAAACCAGTGAATGAAGACCAGAGGCTCAAAGTGTCAACTGAACACTGGTCACACAGGGAAATGGAGGCAGCCAGGAGGTCCTGAAGCATGTTGTTGCTTCCAGGAAATGTGCCTGTTCCACCTTCAGGTATGAAGATCCAGAAAGCACAGTGAAGCAGTTATGGAAGGCGTTTTCCAGTTTTTCCTGCACTCACCACAGCCTGCTTTCCCTAAAGTCTGAGCTGCGGTAGCTTATTCTGTCCACCAGCTCTATAATAAACACTAGTTAAAAATATGAAGCAATCACTCTTCTGCTAGAGGCAAGATCCTGAACCACCCAACCCTTGATTTCCAGATCTAATGCAGGAAAGATGATTTAGGTGCTGAAACCCAGGCAGCGGCTCTTCCTTCCTTCCTTCTCCGCATGCCCATCCACTACCAGCATAGCCTACTTTGTTTCAACTTCAGTCTGTGTTATTCCTCTTTGGAACCATACCAAGATTCGCTCCCCAGAGAATTGTAACAAACGCCAAAACAAGTATGTTCTCATTTTTGGGAACAACCAGCTTTTCATAGACAATTGGGAACATGCAGCTTGTGGGAGCACCTGTCTGGGGGACAGTCTCAAATTTCCAGCTGACTCAACTTGTCTCAGGTGACTGCAAAAATTCAGCTTCCACCTCCAAAAGATTTTACTGACATTGACTAGTGTTTGCAATCACTGGAATATACTGTACCGTTAGTTTACCATGGCTCTCATCATGTGATCAGTACAGTTCATACCTCACTAGCAAATGGATTTTTCTCTTGGCTAAAATATACAAGAAAGCTATAAAGTTTTTGTCAAGGGACCCATAAGAGGCTTTGTTCAATGCATATGGTTAAATTACAATTACCTACATTTGGTTAGCCACACACACACAAAAAAAAATGTTCTAGTTTAAAACTGAGATGTCGCTCAAAGGCTTGTGTGCTGAGGAAATCAGTTGTGAGTTGATGAACTTTGGGAGAAGTGACTGAATCCTGAAGGTTTCTATCTACTCAAGATTAAGCCCTTGGTGGAGTCCCAATGCATTATTGGTAGGTAGAACTTAGATGGAAAAAGTGGGTAACGGGGAGCATGCCTTGGAAACACATAAGTTGTTCCTAGTCCCCTCCTATAGCACTACATTTTCTGACCCTGGTGGAGAGCAACTTTGCTTAGCCATGTGTTCCTGTCACCAAGGTCTTCTGCCTCACCATGGGCTCATAGCAGACTGCCCACAGACTGACACCTAGAAATGGTGGGATAAATTGCATCTTTATCCCTAACACTGTAGGCATTTGTCACAACAATGAAAAATGACTAACACATGCTGTGGAATAATCCTTCTGTACACTGTGAAGATATGTTGCTCTCATTGTTAATAAAAAAGCTGATTGGCTGATAGCTAAATGGAATTTTCAGGCCAAAGGGAATGCTGGGAAGAAGGGGCAGAGTCAGAGAGTCGCAAGCCAGATGGGGAAGAAAGAACATGGGAAGTTCACAGATAAGGTAAATGAGCCTCGAGGCAACACATAGATTACTAGAAATGGGTTAATTTAAGTTATAAGAGCTAGGCAAAAAAACAAGTCTAAGCTATCAACTGAGCATTTATAATTAATAAGACTCATTGGTTATTTGGGAACTGGCTGGTGGTACAGAAAACTCTGCCTATAAGCACAGTGGCTTAAATGTTACAAAGTGCCTTCCAGAACAAGGCTTGAATGGACTCCCAGGGTGGTTCAGTGGTATTATCATACCAAATCTGAATATGGACAGTGGCTTCTAAGCATGCCAGGTTAATGTTTCTACTGTGCACCTTGAGTGGCAGAGCAAGGAAAAGAAGGTCTGCCTTCCAGCTGCTGACCCAAGGCTCTTTTCTCCCTCCCATTACCTCCAAGGTTATCACATTCAGAAATCTGTCTCAACTTCTCAAGTGTGTGTTTGTAATATTTGATGATGTAGGAAGCTCAGCTTGAAGAAAGCACTGGAGAACAAGAATTATTAAACACACAGGTTTGTTGTTCAAGAGAAGAAAATGGCCGATGCCTGGGTACCCATTAGCTACTTATGACTATTTCTATTTTATTTAATTAAAATGAAAAAACTTTACATATACATAAATATATTTTATGTACTAGCTACATTTCTTTTTTTAAAAAAACTTTTTTTTATTTGTTTATTTAATTTTTTGCCTTGGTGTTTTCCTGGAACTGGAACTACAGACAGTTGTTAGCTGCCATGTGGGTGCTGGGAATCGAACTCGGGTCCTCTGGAAGAGCAGACGGTGCTCCTAACCGCTGAGCCATCTCTCCAGCCCCCTAGCTATATTTCAAGTGTTCCACTGTTATAGATAGAGCCCAAGACAGTGCTGATTCTGAAACATTTCCACCATCAGAGAACCATGCTATAGAATATCATCTCCAGAGAAGGAAGATCTCAGTCACTTCTTGGTCGGCTCACTGAAGTCAAATACAGAGAAAGAGAATTTTAGAAAAATCCAGAAACATCTTGAGAAAACACAGTGCCCAATATTAAGGGCAGTTAGAGCTGAAGAAGATTCCAGCTGAAGAGGAACACTGTGACTGATCCTAACTGCAAGTGAACCCACCCAGAAATGGACAGGGACATTTCTTATAACAACTGTGCTGCATTTAATTCTTAAACTCTTGAGAGACAGAGAGTGACTATGTGTGTGTGGTGTCTGTGTTCGGAAGAGGTTCTGAACCAGACAGAGATAGAAACAGGTTCAAAGACCAATAGTCCCAAACTAATCTTGTTCATAAGATATTGTAAGAATTATTTACTGGCAATTGACTATATAAAAGGATTCATATTTATTAAGGAGTTATATAAACACTCACTGATACAAGATTGAACCTTAGGGGAAATTATTGTAAGGTTGAAATGTCTCACAGGTTGCTTTTCAGTTAGTCCTATTGGCTTTTTATACATAGCCACTGTTTTTCTTTCACTCTAGGATATAACATTGTTTGTGTCTTTAAGAAAATTAAAATTTTTCTCAGGAGGTTTTAGGTAAGTTTACATAACAACATAGAAACAATTTTTAAAAAATGGAAGAACTGTGGCTATTGGTGAGTAGTAGAATATTTGCCCAGTATTTCCAAAGGCCTGCGTTCCTTCCTCAGCACTGAATGGAGGCTGGAAAGCTAAAAAATAAAAAAATCTGATTTATTCACTAATGCACAGAAATTGAATGCATAAAAATCCAAAAATTCATGGAGCATTCCCAAAAGCCAAAAGTGAAACAAATTCAGTTGTCATAAAGTTATGTTGTAGAGATGACTATTATCTCAAATCCCTGCTCCAAAGTTGGCAATGTGAAAAGAAAGAAACAAAGCATCTTCTTTCTAGGAGAAATAACTAAGTAGCCCAGTTGTAAGGATTCTGTACAGTTCCTAGAAGAAAGCCCCTGAAGGCTGGAGAGAAGACACATAGAAAGTGTTAGCACTGCAAACATGAACACCTGAGTTCAACTCCCAGGACCCAGGCAAAAAGCAAGGCATGGGGTTGAGGTAAAGGCATCTGCTAACAAGCTGAGAACCTAAATTCCTTCTCCTGGACCCACAGGGAAGGAAAGAACCCACTCCCAAAAGCTCACACATACTATGGTATACATCACACACACACACACACACACACACACACACACACACACACACACACACACACACACCCTACATCAGCTAAGCTGCTTTGAAACTTCCAATGAACTCGTTTTAAGAGATGATCACTGGTGGATTTTAAGCCACTAAGAAACGTTGATAAGAAACTAAACGTGCACATAGTATAAAGTTGAGCCTGCAGTTGTCTAGAACCAAGGAAAGACTGCTGGAGCCTGAAAACACTGACCACCAGGACTCTGCAGCCTTTCTATTGTTCCTAATACTAGACCCCACAGCTTGTACTTTCCAAGAGTCATGTGATTCAGAGCCCTGCAAAGTGCTGATTGTTGTATTTGACGTGTTACTGAATTGGGGTGAGGGATGAGGACAGGGAAGAAGGAGCAAAAGAAAAATCTAGACTGGAAAAATGAATATACTAAATTAACCATGGTTTTTCTTGCTTTTTCATTTCCCAAATGAACGTCAAACTTATAATCTTCCTATCAGCCTCCCAAGTGATGGCATCAGAGGCATGCACCACCACACCAGGCTTAGTACTCATATTAATATACTCTTATTTAAAAAATAAGTTAAAACTGAATCAATTGGCTTTGTAAAAGGACTGAATGTCCATACCCCCCAAATTCATATATTGAATCCTAAGCCCAAGGTGACAGTTGGAGGTAAGGCATTTGAGAAGAGTTTAGATGGTGAGGATAGAGTCATCATGGTTGGAATTTAGTGCCTTAATAAAAGAGACCTACCTCAAGAATTGGTGAGGCCTTCCCACTAAGTGAAGCCACAATAAGAAAGCACAATTCTGTGATCAGAAACTGGCCCTTACCAGACACCAAAATAACCAGAGCCCTGACCTTGAGCTTGCAGCCTCTCAAAGTACTTTGAAATGAGTTTCTGTTGTGTATAAGTACAGTTCATGGCATTTCATCACAGCAATGTAAATGGACTAAGACAGGTCTTCAGAACCAATTTCTAGTCAACAAGAAAAGCAAGGGGTAGAATGAAAAGTAAAATGGTGTGATAAAAATACACTTGAAAAGTCAAGAAGAAATGTCTACAAGGCAACGGGCCTGATTTTCTTGACAAATCAGTTTCATAGACAGATGCACAGACAGACAGGCAGGTAGGAGACAGTATTTTGTAGGTTAAAAATTGGTGACCTAAATTACCAAATGCAATGTTTATTTCTTGATGAGAACTTGATTGGAATAAATCACCAAGAAAAAAATTTCAAAACAACTGAGCAAATCCAAATGTAGAGTTATAGCTATGTGAAAAAGGTTCCTTATTTTGTAAAAGATCTATACTGAAGAATTTATAAATAAATGTTATCTTTTTCTTAAGAAAACTTAAAATATTGAAGTCACAAAGAATGGCCCAAATATAAAATTGTGCCATGGCTATTGATAAATCTTTTTTGGAAAGCTGAGAGTTTTCATAAGTTTTAAATTTTTTATTTTTATGTATGCATGTGGGGGTATGAATGTGTGAGAGTACAGGCATACACTATCCCAACCGTAATTTTTCATTTTTTTACACTTATTTGCATGTGTGTATATGCACATGTGTGTATGCCCACATGCACACATATATCACAATACACATGTGAAATGAGAGGACATTTTACAGGAGTTAGATCTCTTCTACCATGTGGGCTCCAGGGATCAAACTCAGATTATCAGAGTTGGAGGTAAGAACCTTTACCTGCTGAGCTACCTTTCGGGTTCCATAGTCATAATTTTATCTAAGAAATGTTCAAATCTTAATTTATACACATGATAATGTGAAATATGTCAGTCTGAAGCACTAGCAAAATATATGTAATATGTTCACCATTTAGAAATCTCATAGTTTTGTGCTCCTCCAGCAATCATATTACCAAATACTAAGTACAGCTTTCCTCATAATCTACAGACAGCAAGGAGACAGAGTCTGGACCTGGCATAGGCTTCTGAAACCTCGAAACCTATTCCCAGTGACACACCTACTCCAACAAGGCCACACCTACTCCAACAAGGCCACTCCTACTCCAACAAGGCCACGCCTACTCCAACAAGGCCACGCCTACTCCAACAAGGTCACACCTACTGCAACAAGGCCACACCTACTCCAACAAGGCCACACCTACTTCAACAAGGCCACACCCCCTAATCCTTCTCAAATACTGCCACTCCCTAATTGTTAGCATTCAGACCCCCTTTCTGGAGTCCTGACCAATAAGCAGGTGTCCCACCCATCATCCTGATGTCATTCCACAAAAATGACATCAGGACTTTAAGAAGACTGCTCCCCATTTGCTCTCTCTTCCCTCTTTCCTTTTCCTCTTGCCACAAGGTCGCCCACATCTCTTTTCTCTTTTTTCCCTTTCCTCTCTCCCCTCCCTCCCCCCAACAAAGCTTTTCACATGAGCATCACCTGCAAGCAAGTCTTTCCTGAGGCTCACACTCACACTAACTGCCTACTGTATCTGCATGGAATTTCTGTCTTTCACCTGCTGTGGGGCCCCTTGGCTTCCTCCCGCCAAGGTCTCTCTCCCATATTTCACAACACTGATGACTAAGCATTCAAATATATAAGCCTATGGGGGCTATTCTTATTCAAACCACCGCATTAACTTTTCACTCAAAACAAAACTTTTTTAGATGGAGGAATGACAGACTACTTGATAATCAGAATTTCCCATTCAGAGAGAATAAGCTCTAATTTCTGTTATTTTTGTATCCTGTTTTAATAAACATAAAAAAAATGTCCAGTCAGGAATCTATTTAAAGGCTTTAGGAATGCAGGTTGGTCACCCCTCAGCCTAAGACAGCATGTAGGTTAGAAAGCAAGCGTGTTCCCAACCGTATTGGGTCACACAAAGACCTACATTGCTCATCATTTTCTACTCCTGCCAAACTCTATTTCTTCTAGAGCCAACCATCTGACTATTCACTTCATAAATAGTCTCCTAGAAGATGAGAAAAATGAATAGCAGACTGGTTCAAGTCACTGCTTGAAATGCAAATCAACAGCTATTTTCAACAAATATTCTGACCCACAATAAATACTAGATGTTCCCCTCACCCCTGACAACCTAGAGTGTGAAGGAGGGTGAATGCTGTCATAGCTCTCTCGGGGCTCATCCTCCTCCCATCATTCCCAGGAACAGCTTTGTCAGACAAGAGGGAAAGACCATTTGTCAGCCTCTCACCAACCCCAGACGCCAGCCAACACTCATCAATCCTAGGTGAAGAGCCAAAGATAAATGCCAGTCCAGAATCCACTCTCAGCCTTTGGTCCTATTTCCCGAAAATGTTTTTTGGATATATATTTAAAAAAAAAAAATAAAGCAATAACAGTAAAAATCTCACAAAACATCTTTTCTTCCCTATTCCAATCCTAAAATGTGAGAAGGAAAAAAATCCCAGTAGGAAACATGAAGCACAGAATTCCTAAAGAAAAAATACTGAGAAGAAATGAGAGCCTAGAGAGGAGAAGAATGGCCAGAATCCACATGACAGGTAATTGTCTAGTTTCACTTTTAAAGATGCCTGTACATCTGCAAGAGATTTCACTCAAGAGAAAGTTTTGTTGGTGTGAATCTGGTCGTGTTTAATCAGGCTCAGATAACGTTTTAAAGCTATGTTTCCAACAGATAATTCAGAGAGCCCTAAAGTTTAGTAGTCACAGTTCTGGTAGCTGGATTTGGGGGGAAGAGGGATCGAAGTGGGAAGAGCAGAGTGGAACAGGGCATCTGTCCATAGGATAAAGAAGAGGAAGCAGAAGACAAGAAACTCCAAGTCTGAGAAATCAAGTTCCAGAAGAAAACTGTAGAGGTATCGGCAGAAGGCAGAGGAACTGAAGGTGTCGATGAGGAGAAAGAGGCCTGGCTTGTCAAATGTCTTTAAAGGCATCTTGGAGGGAAGTTGGGACTGCGATACCCTTTGGAGATATGCCTCCTGTGAACTGAGAGACCAGGCTGCCAAGCCCCCAAAGCCATCCACCCCATCCCTGTCCCAGTCAAAGTAGAGACTAAAAAACTGCTAGGCTAACGTGATTCACAGGGTGCCGACTCTGGGTAAGTAGCTCACAGGTTCAATATTGGTGTGTGCATACAGATAACTAAGATGGGTGGAATAATAATAATAATAATAATAATAGTAATAATAGAACACCGGGGTGGGAAATCATATTGGCAGACTCAAACAAAACAAAACAAACAAACAAAAAAAAAAAAACAAAAAAAACTGGGGAGTAGAAAACAAACCAGCTGGGAGAATATGGAAAACTCAGAGCTGGATGAAGTGCGAAATGGATGAAGAAGAGAATACAGAAGAAAGTGGAACAGGTGCTGCAGAAGTCTAAAGTTCCAGAAGGGGCATGGGAAGAACAGCCCCTTCAAGGCCAGTGTCTCAAGCGTGCCTAGTGGCTGCCAGTGCTCCGGTGTGGGAGAACGCTGGGGAGGTGGCCCGAGCGCGGGGACCCTCAAATCAGGCTTGAGAGCCACTCACCCCGTTGGCCGCTGCCATCTGCACCACGATCTCAGTGGCCGTCCTGCTGAAGTACCTGCCGTCGCTGCCCACCACCATGGTACAACCCTGGCGGTCGCGCAGGTCGATGGATGACAGCACACTCTGGATGAAGTTGGGCAGGTAGTTGCGCTGACCCTCGAAGAGCCCCGTGGGCCGCCGCAGCCCGCCACCGCCGGTCGGCCGCTGGTCCTCGTAGGGCGCCGTGGGTACCGTGAGCACCGGGATGGGGCTCCCCTCCATGGCGCCGCTGGCCGGTCCTGCCGCGGCTGCGGGAGCCTCGGGGATCTGCCGCCCGCCCTCTCGCTCGGGCCCCCGCGGCCTGGCCTCGCTCCCGGCTCCGCCTCGCGCCCTATCCGCCCCTCCCCGCCCTCCCGCCGCTGATCCCAGCGGGTCCTCTCAATGCCCGGGAGTGGAGCCTGCCTCCACCTTCAGATAAAGTTTTCTGCGGCCCAGCTTCTTCCAGAGGATCGCCCAGTTATCCTAGGTTGCTTTCCCCCAGCTAGGCTGACTTTCCGAGTGTCCCAAAAGTCGGACTCGAGGGCCAGCTACTGCGTCCCCAGCTACACCTTCAGTCCCGCGCAGGGACTGAGCCTTCCAGCTGCTCCAGAGGCACACTCTACGCTAGAAGATAGCCTAGGATCAGAGGCTGGGCTAGCCCAGGTCCTATCCTGCTGGCAGCCCTCTCTCTCCACACCCTGAGAATCAGCTTAGCTCAAGCACAAGTTTCTCTCCCTAGTAAGGCCAGAGAGGGAGGTGGGAGGGGGCTAAAACCTTTTGCCATCAGAGAACAGACCTAGCCAAAAATAACCCTGGAAAGGAGAGCTGAGAATTGTTAGGCTCTGCCAGAGGTAAAACTGGAGGCTGGGCAGTGTGTGTGTGTGTGTGTGTGTGTGTGTGTGTGTGTGTGTGTGTACTCAGCAGGAACATTTGTTGTGAAAAATCACCCCCTGACAGGCCCTTCAGTCGTGGGACCTACCCCAGCATCCATTTTTGTAGCATTTCTCAGGATGGGAGCTCTTTTCTTTTCATTGTTGTAATTGGAACAAACACATCTTCTTGCCCTGTTTGTCCTTCCTACACATTTTAGAAATCGGCTCCCTTCAAACTCCATCTGTCCACACTATTGAACATTTCTCTAGACAAAGCACCTTCAATGGGAGATTAAGGCACATTTAATGTCTGCCAGATAGCAATGAGCAAAGTCAACCGAAGCAAAAATGAGATGCAACCTACTCCACTAAGCATTTTTGCCGGAATCCTTTCATTCTGCAGGACATAGGTGTTTCTGCCTTCTCTCCATAAAATCACCTCAAATGCAAACCCAGGCAAATCTTCATTTCGAGATGAGTGAAGAAGAAAGTCAAAGGACTGAGCTGGAGAGAACAGCTTTAATCCCGGAACCTGGGGTGTGGAGACCATCGACAGAGTCAAGGCCAGCCTCAGCTTCTGCATTAGCCACTTTCTGGGAGCACAGCTGACTTGCTGCCAGGGGTGTATAGTGTCTGATTTTAGTAACATAACTAGATACTAATTCACATACAACCCAAAGGCTTTATATCTACTCCACCTCATCCTCCAGGGCAAAAAAAAAAAAAAAACAAAAAAACAATCGAAAGGAGTAGGAATGTCATTCATACCGGTCCATCTATGGATAAGGAAAACAGAACCTTTTGTGAAGTCAAGTTAACAGCCAAGACGTCCCTTGCAGCCAGCTCAAATTCTCCTATTGCCTCTCCTTTTTATTAGCACTTTTGAACTATGATGGAGAAACCAGGTAAGCTATCGGCTGAAACCTGCAAAGATCTGCTTTCCACTTCTTAAGTGGTGAGAAATGGGGACCATTCTAGAGTGGGTGAAGAGATGGGTCAAAGCATAGAAAGCGTCACCTATACGGAACTAATGTGTTTTCTAAGGTCCACTGCATCACATGGGAGAGGAAGGAAAGGAAGCCAGGTCAGCTTTGTGACCACAGCTGGTGACACCCTGGACAGGGATAAAACCTGATTCTACTCTTGGGGGCTGGTTTGATGTGGGATGTCTTCCTGTATGCTGTGAATATGCTTTATTACCATTTGTTAATGAAGAAGCTGTTTTGGCCTATGGCAAGGCAGCGTAGAGACAGGTAGGAATCCAAGCAGAGATAAAGACAAAGAAAGGCAGAGTCAGAGAGAAGCTGCAGGCTGCCACCCAAAGAGCAAGATGGAATGGGACACAGATAAAGCCACAAAACATGTGGCAATACATAGATTAACAGAAACGGATTGAGTTAAGTTATCAGAGCTAGTTGATAATGAGCCTGAGCCATAGACCAAACAGTTTATAATTAAGCATCTGAGTAAGTATTTTATAAGCAGCTACAGGACTGTGGGTAGGAGAACTTTGGCTGGATCAATGGGGCATAAAAATATCCAGCTACACTAGTTGCTTCTCTTTGCTGAGTTCAGGGCTTCTTTGCAAGGTGATCACAGTGAATGGGAGACTCCAGTCTAGAGCTGCCACTCAGCCTTCTCTGAGTCCTAAGAGATTAGCACCACTCCGAAATCTTAGTGTGGAACTGGTGTCTCCTTTCTTCCTCAGTGTCTCCTTGCTGTCAAGACAGCACCACCCACCATCTTTATACTCTAACTCAGCAAGACCAGCATTTCCCCGGTGAGAATCTGAACTGTCAGTAAGTGCTGAAAGCCTCATCCCCATCCCAATATCACAGGTCCATAGAGTAAGTTAGTGTGTTGAAGACATGAGTAACTGCAGACAAGATCCTGCTTTAACTTCCAGTTTTATTTAACCATGAGGTTCTTTTCTAAAGCACCAATAAACAGATCAAAAATGAGACACTTTACATCTCTGGGTCCCCTTCAATTATATCATTGTTTTCTTTTCTTTTTTTTTTCTTTCTTTCCTTTTTTCTCTTTTCTGAAGCGTTAAGACATTAATCTTATCTGTATTCCAATTAGAAACTTGTCAGATTATAGGAAAGGCGGTATATAAAACTTCCAGATTAAAAACAGAATGTAGCTATGGGTCTGCATGCTGATAATTGCAAATGGAGGATGGAAGATCAAGAAGCAGGGGTTCGCTCCCAGGCGATAGCTGTTACTATGTGTCCATGGCCCTATTGGCTAAGAGTGACTTACTCCTGAGAATAAAGTCAACTCAAGAAGTTAAGCATACAGAAATATTTAAAACATATATATTATGGTTGTTTGCTTCCATGTACCACTTGCATACTTGGTGCCAGCAGAGACCAGAAAAAGGTCCCAGATCCCCTAGAACTGTGGTTACAGATGGTTTTGAGCTGCTATGTTGGTGTTGGAAATAAAACCCAGGTCCTCTGGAAAAGCAGCCAGTGGTCTTAACCACTGAGCCCTCTCTCTAGGCCCCTGACATGCTTTAAAGTTCATTTAACTCTTATTTTGTGCAAATGTTTTGTTTCTCTGCCAATGTTTTCTATTGTCTTATGTTTGGATGCCATGGAGATACTTTTACATGTTATTGGATTTTATAAATCTTGTGATATATTTCATATGATAATCTAGTGAGTTATATATTTGTGATTATATATTTTTAAACAACAAAAACACCAAGACTTTTAATATAATCATCTCTCAGGAAAGTTGATTCCTTGCTTATTGTTTTGATCATTTATTCCCTTTCAGAAACATGCATTACAAAGAAAGACCATAGTATAACAGATGGATTCAGGAATTTCCAAGGATACTCAGAAAGTATTTTTTCATTCCCAGGTCCTATTGGTGAATGTATGAAGTCAAAGGGTTAAGAAACAGTAAAAGTGGGAACATCTTCTGTCTGACAGGCGGTGGCAGAATTAACAAAGAAGTGTGATAAACTCTGAGCAGTTCTCACTAAGGACCAACCAACATGGTGAACCCTGAGCTTTTCCCTAAGGACTATAGAAGCGACCCGTGCTGAGAGAATCTGAAGTTCACAAAGCATTTCACTGCTGTTGGATACAAACTTCCTATAGGTAATTGTAAGGATCAGTCTCGTGGCAAAAAGTAATAACTTTTCTAGGAAACAGCTCTCATTTTCTGACTTCAAAAAAAAAAGAACAATAATGTCCAGTGAAATTCCACATCTTTGGAAGCCCTTAGGAAAGCCTGGTGGTGGTGGTATATGCCTTTAACCTCAGCATTCAGGAGGCTGAGGCAGTTCGATCTCTGTGAGGAACAATTCGAAGACCTGCAGGCAGAGTTTTCTAGACCACCTATCAGCTCTGTTCTGCCGGTTGCTCCCCAAACAACCACACAACTTATTATTAATTATAAATACTCAGCCAATAGCTTGGGCTTTCTACAGCCAGAACTTACAACTTAAATTAACCCATTTCTACTAATCTATGTGCTGCCCTGAGGTTTGTTTACCTCATCTATGAGGTTCCCATGTTGCTTCTTCTGTGTTTGGCTTGATTCATGTGACTCCCTGACTCTGCCCTTTCTTCTTCTCAGCATTCTCTCTGCCCCTACAAATCCTGCATCGCTATCAGCCAGTCCACTTTTATTAACAATGAGAGCAACACATTTTCACTGTGTACAGAAGGATTGTACCACAGCAAAAAAACAGTTCCCCTTGATTAGACCACAAATTGTCTTGTGTATGAAAAACTTTGATGAGACCATTTCTGAAATTTTAAAATCATCTTACTCTGTGTTGCTGATGTTTCTATCCAAGACAGTGGGAAACCAGTCTTTGTCCTTAGGAGCATGAAAGCCTCATCTCTTTATGAACAATTGAGTTAAAATGAAACCATTTGCTTTCCAAAGTCCATAATTTTCCCAACTCAGTTAATTAACACTAAACATTTTTCACATTGGTCCAAGTGCAGACAGAAGTAGGAAGTCATACCTACGTTAATTTTCTACACTGGCTTCTTGTGCAGGGTCCTAAAGACTTAAGAAAGCACTTAAATATTCTAGGTATCTGAGGCTACCTCCAAAAGTGAACTGCTAGAGAGCCGGGTCGCCTTTAGAAATGAAATACATGTTTATTTATTGTGTTGTGCATATGTTGTATGCATGCATGCACCACAGCACAATCGGAGGACAATTTGCTGGAATCTAAGCCCTTTATTTTTTTTTGCCATGTGTGTTCTTTAAAAAAAAGATTTATTTATTTATTATGTATACAGTACAGAAGAGGATGTCATCATAGATGGTTGTGAGCCACCATGTGGTTGCTGGGGATCGAACTCAGGACCTCTGGAAGAACAGTCAGTGCTCTTAACCACCAAGCCATCTCTCCAGCTGGCCATGTGTGTTCTGAACCATCTTGCTAACCCCCTGAATTTCTTTTAATACTTTAGGCTGGTGGTTCCTTATGCATATTTATTTGCAGGCTATATATGGATCAATAAAAATGCTTTTTCATCGTTAGCACAAATTCTCAAATTTTTGCTACTGTACTTGATTTCAGGCTAAAAGATTCAATTGATATTCACTCATAATCAGTACTCTTGGACACAAAAAACCAAAATCATTCTTATAGCATTGAAAACAGTCTGCTAATCACTATTATTTTACTAATAATAACTGAGTAGTGATAATGATAACACAGTAATCAGACTTATTTTATAATAGAACAGCAAACCAAGTACTGTGTAGGATATTAAAATAAGACCACCAGCTCTAAGAGATAGGAAGTATGTGTTTGCTTGAAGAACTCTGAGCATCTGAGACTAATTGACTTGTTCAAGGTCACATGGGTAGCTGTGGGTGAAGAAATAAAGCCAGGAATGTAAGGACACTGAGACTGGTGTGCACACATTGTAAGGTACATGTATGAAGCTCATCTTTTTATTTCTTAGAATTCACATTGTGACCTCATCAGAATCTCCCTAGGCTATTTCATTTGTTGGGGAAAAGATGGCTTAGTGGCAGGTGGTATTGTAGGTGTTCCTTGAAAACAATACTTAATGTTCCCCCACCAGAAAGGGTTTGGGCAGGCTAGAAAAGGAATGTGGGCTTCCTTGGAGGACTGCCCTGTGACATCACCCACTCACTTTTCTGCCTCCTTTTGTCCTGTCCTTTGGCATTTCTCTGCTCTCAGAGTCAATGCGTCAGCAGCATGTTTTTAGCATCCTCATGTGCACAGAAGGGGACAGTGATTCAATAGGAATATATAACACCGGGCCAAATCCATCCGGGCTTCCCCAAAGCCAGCAACAGGGAGGGAGGAGGGGAGAGAAGAATGCGAAGTCTAAAATCTCACACGTGTATGTACATAGTTAGGGGCTAGCTGTGAAATCAGTTCCCATCCCTCCCCCACCCCACCCCAACCCCTCTGTGAGCTAGATCATGTCCAGGTTCTCTCATAGAAGTTTTGCTAGGCAAACCCTACCATGGAACTATACCCCAAGGGTATCGCCCTTACCCCAGGTAGAAAATAGCAGCTTCACTCTCTTTAACCTAAGTGTATTTGGTTTGCCTGGGAAAATAGTCAGACTAGCTTTGTGACTCCTCTTCCATGTCCCCAGTGGACAGGGATACAGCCTAATTCTGATTTCAAGACCTAATTCTTTTCTACACCCATCCTGGCTCCTAGCAACGTGGAACTTGACCTTTAGCTCCACCTGAGTCAATGGATGTCATCCTCTGAACTGGCTATTAAGTGTTTCTTAATTCTCACAAACAGTAAGGGGTCATATAAATAAACAAGGAATCATTTTCCTTTGTCTCAACTGATTTTTCTCAAGGTTGAGAAGCTTCAATAAATTGAAATGCCAGGTAGGAACTCCCAAATAGTAACACTTTGGTTTTTGTGTTTGTTTTTTATTTTTATTTTATTTTTTTTAATTTATTTATTTATTTGCCTTGGTGTTTGCCTGGAACTGGAACTACAGACAGTTGTTAGCTGCCATGTGGGTGCTGGGAATCGAACCTGGGTCCTGTGGAAGAGCAGACGGTGCTCTTAACCGCTGAGCCATCTCTTCAGCCCCTTTGTGTTTGTTTTTTAAAGAAATTGTGTTTTCTTTCTCATCTCTAGTTCTTCTCTGTTCATAATATAGTCATTACCTGCTCAGATGCCCAACTCACAGGCCCTCCTCTGTCATATCCCTGATTCATTGAGAAAAGTTCTAATTACAATGACCCTGCGACATCATCCTACATTCCTGACCATATACAGGAGGGTAACTCAGGGGGAGATTCTTGGCTTAATTGGATTTTCTCACTATCTCAGGAATTTGAAGACTGGGACCCAGGCATATAGAGGCTGGGGCCACTGTCCTTTATCCATTCCAATGATGAGGACAAGAGAATGAGATCTCAGCTACCTGTTGCTCATGTCCAAGGAGCAGCCCAAAGCTGCCTTTCCGAGTCATGAAGTACTTATGTGTGCACCACTGAAGCCCTCTGTGGTTTAAACCAGCAGAATTACTTCCTGCTGTTTCCAATCAAAAGAACCCTAGTTAATGCTCATTATCCCAAGGCCCTGGTTTCTTTCATTTTCCAGAAGAATAGAAAATGCCTTACTAGTTTTTAAAAGTGGCATGTGAGACTATTTATGTAAAAATGCAGAAACACAAAAGAATACTCTGTATGGCTTCTCAAGTACACATGTGCAATGTAGGCGCCAGTCACAGAGAGTGTATCAAGAGTGTGGTTGCCATGGTTGCCTTAATGTAACCAGCATCCATGCCCAAATCATGGTGCCTTGCTGGGAAGAGGAAACATGGCCCAGAGAAAAGCACATGGGAGACTCCAGAGTCACAACACTACCTAATTTCTAGGTGACTGTGCAGCCTGGTTTGTTTGTTCTACAGGTTTATCAGTAGCACTCAAAGCATGCATGGGCATGCACACACACACATACTCATATTTTAAAAATAAAAGAGATGATACATCCCTAGACACATAAAACCTACGAAGGGGACTAGAGAGATGACTCAGCAATTAAGAGCACTGGCTGCTCCTCCAGAGCACCAGGGTTTGATTTCTAGCAACCATATGGAGGCTCACACCATCTATAACTGCAATTCCAAAGGATCCTATGCCATTTTCTAGTCTCCTGTAGTACTGCATACATGTGGAACACATACATAGATGTACAGGCAAAACACCCATACATATAAACTTTTTTAAATCTTTAAAAAAACTTTTAAGACTTAATTATTAAGAAATAACATGTTTACACAGATCAATAATGGGTGAGAAGATTGGTTCAGTAATAGAATGCCCCTTCTCATCTAAGAAAAAACCAGGATCTGATAGTTCTGTGGTTAAATTCTACCAAATATTTAAAGTAATCTTTCTCAAACTTCTAAAAGTGATCATCATTATTCTGACACCAAATCCAAATAAAGACACTCACAAGAAATTAAAAATAACAGGATTGTGTTACAGATAAACACAGATAGAAAAAGTTGTAACCAAATACTCACAAATCAAGTTTAACAGCATGTTTAAAATAAAATAAAGTGGGATTTTTCCCCCTACAATGCAAGGACAGCTCAATATATACAAAGCAATAAACTGGATATACCACATTAATAAAATAAAAGATGAAAAACATATGATCACTTGGACACATGCAGAAAAAGCATTGAGTATCCCTTTGTGATGAAAGTTCTCAGCAGATTATGCATAAAAGAACTATTCCTCAACAAAAAAGATATTAAAATCACACAGGTAACATCATAGTTGATAGTGAAGAATTGGGAGTTTTTCCTTTATTGGATTAAGACAAGTATGCCTGTTCTTGCCAATTTTACACAACAGAATACAGGAAGGCCTCACCAGAGCAACTAGAGAAAGTGGGGGAGGGGAATAAGGAAAGGAAGGAAGGGAGGGAGGGAGGAAGGGAGGGAGGGAGGAAAAAAGAAAAGAAAGAAGGTATCCATATAGGAAAAGTGAAATGTTTCTGCTGATGGCATGGCTGGTGGCCTGGCTGATGGCACGGCTGACGGCATGGTTGGTGGCATGGCTGACAGCATGGTTGGTGGCATGGCTGGTGGCATGGCTGGTGGCATGGCTGATGGCATGGCTGATGGCATGGCTGGTGGCCTGGCTGATGGCACGGCTGACGGCATGGTTGGTGGCATGGCTGACAGCATAGTTGGTGGCATGGCTGGTGGCATGGCTGATGGCATGGCTGGTGGCATGACTGATGGCATGGCTGATGGCATGGCTGGTGGCATGGCTGACGGCATGGCTGATGGCATGGCTGGTGGCATGGGTGTTTTACCTGCATGCATTTCTATACACCACATAGGTGCAGTACCCCAGGAAACCAGAAGAAGGCATCAGATCCTCTAAGACTAACATTAAAGAAGGCTGCAAACTATCATGTGGGTGTTGGGAATTGAACTGGGGTTTTCTAGAAAAGCAACCAATGCTCTCTGAGCCATCTTTCTAGCCCTGGTGGTGGCGTGGTTTTATTGTTGCACATAGAAAACACAAGAGAAACTGTGTACACACACACACACACACACACACACAGAGAGAGAGAGAGAGAGAGAGAGAGAGAGAGAGAGAGAGAGAGAATTAATTAATCAAATAATTCAGTAAAATTACAGGCTACAAAACCAATATACAAGCCTTTACTATAATGACATTCAGCTGCTTTACATCCATGTCCCAGAGGCGTGGGGGAGTGAAACCTGTATATAATTCACTCAGGAACTACAAGCCAAGTTGTGCCATTGTCTAAACATGCTGTGTTATTCCCTGGAGGCCATCTGGAGAGCCAACAGGATATTTATTCAAAAAATCATAAAATGACGGTCTGGAGGGAAAGCAGAGGTGAGGCCTTACCTTGAAAAGGGCTTGTGATTAGCTCAATGCAGTATTCAATGTCTGATCCTGAGCCAAAGCCTTGTCTAATGCACAGCCAGAGAAATCTGCCACCAGTGGAGAAAATGTGTGGCTGTGCTAGGGCTCAGTTATCTGAGAGAAGGTCATATTTTCAACACACACAAGGACTGTTGTTTGTCTTGGCTTATTATTATGAAGTCCACAGTGCTGCAGTGCACGACATACCCACACCTACCTCCATATTTCCCACTGTTCCCAAAGGATTTCAGCTGCACGAAGTCCACCACTAACAAAACTTCTGCCGAAATTTGGTTTCCAGGAAAGACTATCCAGGGACCGAAGGCACAGATCTGGGAGGTCTTCCTACCAGAGCTGTTTCAGTTTAACTCAGAAAATCCCACACCCAGGTCCTAATGGCTAACATCTGAGCCACCAGGTCTCCCTGTAAGCAAGGGTCTTCACGATTGCTCAGTTGTCCCTTCAACCCACAGATTGCTTGCTGAGAAATGAAAGTCTGCAGGGAGAGCAATTCCACCATCCTCTCGCTTAGCAAGACATTTTCCTATCATTCCCGGAAACAGCTGCAAATATCTTCCTCTTCTCTGGGGTAAAAAAAAATATCAAATTCTAATTCCTGAATCTCCTAATTTAAAAGTCCAATTCATCTCACCAAAAGTGTAACAGGGAAGAAACCGAATACAATTGGGTCACTCCACACAAAGACTATTGCATCTTTATTCTGAAGAAATAATGGTCCAAATGACTTCAGGAGGGGCCCGACCAGCACAGTCCTCTCACTGGTGCCACAGGATGTTGGCCACTGGCACCAAGAGTGGGGGGGAGCACGTCTGTCAGCTGCATCATCCCCTCAGCTCCCTCCTCTATGAAAGACAGTAATGACAACCCAATGTCACCCACTGCTTTGCAATAGGCAGTGCAAAATTAAAAAGAGTCACACTTGAGTTGTGCTATTTTGAGACAGGATGTCACTACAGCTTAGGTTATCAATTCTGCTTCAGCCTCCCAAGGGCTGGAACTGCAGATATGTGCCATCAGGAGTCACAACTTCAAGATTGACATCCGTTCCCTAAGCAGTAAGCTCCTGAGAGGTACTATTTATGTTGCAAACTCCACTGCCTTGGAGTTTTTATTGCTGTGAAAAGACACCATGACCACGGCAACTCTTACATAGAAAACATTCCATTGGGTGGCTGGCTTACAGTTTCAGAAGTTCAGTCCATTATTATCATGGCACAAGCATGGTGGCATGCAGGCAGAGGGTAGCTGTGAGTCCTACATCTTACAGGCAACAGGAAGTTGACTGAGACTCAGAAGTATCCTAAACATAGGAAACCTTGAAGCCCACCACCACAGTGACACACTTCCTCCAGCAAGGCCACACGCACTACAACAAAGTCACACATCTCCTAATGGTGCCACTTCCTATAAGATTATGTGGGCCAGTTGCAACCGAACTACCACACCCACCCAGAGCCTGAGTCCTAAAGTTCAATTGTTCTTTAGTATTCTAGAATCAAATGAAAGTAAAATAAATATTATTTTAAAGAGGTTGACAACTTTAATAAGAAAACCATGAGAAGAGGAGATAAATCAATTTGCTGACTGTAAAAGAAAAAAATGAACAACTACATGGAACTGTATATGCATACATACACACACACACACACACACACACAAATTTAAAATTAAATTTAGAATTTAGAATTAACCTTAATTTAAATTTAATTTTAGTTTATGGCTATTGTACAAGTAACAACCCATGATAACCTCTCCTGATAACTCCTTGAGGCAAATTTTCTTTTTTCTTCTTTCCTGCACCAAGTCAGGCTACTTCTTCAAGCTTATTTTACATGTAAATTATCAGTTCACATTGTGTGGTTTGTAGATCTCCTCATACCATAAGAAGTCTTTCTCTGCCCAACCAGCCAGCTCCCAAATAACTACATGAAAATGTATTAATTATGAAAGCTTGGTCTTAGCTTAGGCTTGTCCCATTAGCTCTTATAACTTAAATTAACCCATTTATATTAATCTACATTTTGCCTCGTGTTTTTTTTTAACCTTTCTTTCTTTCTGTATGCCAGACTCCCTCCATGTCTCATTGGTGTCTCCTTATGCCTCGATTATCTCATTCTACTTCCTCTCTCTGTGTCGGAAGTCCTGCCCATAAGACTGCCTAGCTATTGGTCATTTAGCTTTTTATTACACCAATCATAGCAATACATTTACACACACAGTGTACAAATATTCCACAACACCATACCACCATCCATTTATATTTTAAAGGCTGCCTTTGCTGCTTGGCATCCTCAGACCCACCAACTTCAAACAGACCAACAATGCTGCAGGCTACACTACATCACCCAGAAGTCCTTATTTGTATTGCATCTGAGAGGTGTCTGAGGCTTACAACCCAGAAAGAGCACTGTCTGTCTGTACTCAAGACAATGAGAGCATCATATGAAAAAGTGGATTCTGTCAATATCAGACCAATTCCTCAGAACACATGCCAAGGCTTCAGTGGAGAAAATGGTCAAAGAGTGCCACCTAAAGCAGAAGCTAAGAAGTGCAACAGAGTTGTATGTCCCCAAAGAAAAATCAGCTGATGCCATCACCCTCTTCCCCAATATCTGCAGAAAGTATGATGTTGACAGGAAGGCTATATGACTAGCTTGTCATCACTTCAAAGGAACACAAATTCTTAAGGAAATATCAGGTCAGGCTAAACCATGTGGAGAAAAGAAAAGTAATTTTTTTCTCATTCAAGATTCCTGATATCTGAAATGATAGCCTGGGGAATCTTTGCATCTGGAGTAAGAAATAAAGCATTTCTCTTTTTTTGTAATCAAGACTCCCCACAAAACTCAAAACAAAACCAGACTTTAGGAGCAGTCTTTTTTTAATTCATAACTAGCATGTTCTCAAGAGTCTTCAGATTAAAAGGGAACACATCACAAAGAAACATTCCCCTTAGCAGCACACACAGCTTTATGAGCAGAATCACTCCCACTGGGGCCAGCTCTGCCCTCTGGCCTCCCCATCTTCTCTTTGGACTCCTTATGGTTAGTGTGAAACACCCCCACCCTCTGCCGATGGCAGCATTGCCCAGGCCGTTTCTTTAAGCTGACTGCCCACCCCAGGACCTGTTTCTAAGCCAGTCAAGGTGGGAAGGCTCAAGCAATCATGGTCACCTTTCAGTTCCTGGACCCACAATAAACAACAAAAGTCTTAGTCCTTTGGTATGTGTGAAAGATGGGGATTTAAACCCTTCCTTTAACAGGGTCCTTGTTGAAATCCCATACTGATCCTGGCTTCATTTTCCCTGGAAAGAGGTTTTTGTTCAGCTCAAAGCTGAACAAAAGAGAAGAACTGGCATGCTTGCTAAGTGCGAACAAAGTGAATTTTGTTGTTTATTTTAATGCAGCCATTATCTCCAGTACCATCTTCGGGGAAGATCCTAAGTTCTGACCGACAAAAACACTGTCACCAAATTCGGGTCTTAGCCTTCAGAATCTCACTGCCTCATCAGTATCCCTACACCCTTCTCATGTGCTCTCTAGCACACGGCCTCCATCAGCCACCTCTCTGCCACTGTAACTAGATGTCGAAGGGAACCATCATGAAGAAATGTTTATTTTAGCTCACAGTTCGAGAGGCCTCAGCCCATGTTCTCTTGGCCTTGTTGCTTCGGTCTAGTGGTAGGCCAGTCTACCTGGTGGGAGCCTGTGGCAGAAAAGGCCTGTCTACCTCATGATGGGAAACAAAGAAACAGAGGAAGGGGGTTCCTGACCCCCTTCTAGGACTTGCCCTCAAAAATCTCATGCCCCCCTACCAATCCCTACCTCCTAAGAGTTCCAACACCTATCAGTGCCTAGTCTGATACCCAAGATTTTAGTCCATGGGACTTCAGGGACTACAGTTACCCAAACCACAACATACCCCTTCTCAAATTCAAAGTTCACAGAAACTAAAGTGCACATCTGCACACACACACACACACACACACACACACACACACACACAATAATAATAATAATAATAATAATAAATAGAAATGTTTTAAGTGCATCTTTTAGGGCTCTGGGGATGGCGGATGGCTCAGTGGGTAAGAGCACTTGCTATGTATGCATGAGAACCTCAGCTGGAATCCCCAGCACTCACATAGGAAGCTGAGCACAACCGTACTTATCTACAAACCCAGCACTGTGGAGGCAGAAACAGGCAGATCCTGGGAGCTCTCCGGCCAGCCAGCTCAGTCAAAACTATATGCTTCCAGTTCATCAAGAGATCCTGTCTCAAGACAAAAAGCTAGAGGAAGATTAGAGGAAAACAATGTCAATCTTCAGCCTCCAAATGGGTATATACACACAGGCAGGAACATGCACTCACATGCATGCACCACACACACACACACACACACACACACAAACCCACTTTCTAAAAGAGCTGACACTATGGCACTACACACTGGAAGCCAATATCATTTCTTCTAAATATAACAAACTCACAGCTACTAGTAAATTTTTAAGTGTATATTCATGTGGGGTATTGTACACACTTTAGGAAACTGACCTGCATCGCCCACTCCACCCATCTCAGTGTCCCTAAAGCAGGATACATGCTGGGACAAACAGCAAATGTAGCAGACCAAGCAAAATGGCAGCCAGAAAAGCCCTGACCAGGGAGACAGAACTACTGACCCCTGAGATCCTGCTCTCCAAATGCCGGTGCCTCCAATTGAGGCTGGGGGTCCAGACAAAGTAGCAGATTCACAGAAGCTTGCTTAAAAAGCACAGCTGCCCAGGTCCCATTCAGGCCCTCTCCATCTACTTTTACATTTATTTATTGTTTGTTTGTTTGTGTGTGTGCATGTACATCTGTGCACATGTGTGCAATGCTCTCAGAGGCCAGAAGATGGTGTCAGATCCTCTGGAACTAGAGTTACAATTATTTGAGTCACCATGTGGGTGCTAGGAACCAAGCCCAGGTCCTCTGGAAGCCCAGGTCATCTTAACTGTTGAGCCATCTCTCCAGCCCTGCCTCTGCATTTAAACAAGATCCAATGTTTCATTTGTACAAGGTTACCAAGTCCTACTCCAAAGGAATGATCTATGCTTTGGCAGCAAGCTAGAACCATCTAGGGGACTTTACAGATACTGATACCCAGATTCCACCTCTCAGAGTGGGATGTAAGCATCTGGAGTTTAGGCTGAGCCTAGGTAAAAATATATTAATTAATTTAAAAAACCACTTCAGTTTATGAAGACTTAAAATGAAAGACAGCAAGGAGTAAAGTGTTAATTATAAAAATAATTATAGTGTAGCACTCAAATAAAGCTCAAGTGAATTCAAGACCTATCTCAGGGAAGCACTGTTTCTGGGACAAACCCCACCCTCATTTCCCTACCTGGGCCCCTGAACTCTGCTACAGGCAGGGATCTAGTTATAACATTGCCTGAGGCACAGCTCCTGTTCCTTCAGGAAGCCATCCCAGACTTCCTCAGTAGTTCCTCAAAACCTCAGTAACTCGGGGACAGTGTTCTCAGTGTTTTCCGCTTCAGATTTTACAGAACCATAAAGAACCTGGGGGTGGTGGGATGGCTCAGTGGGTAAGGGCACTCGCTGCCAAGCCTGACAGCCTGAGTTAGATCCTCAAGACCCACATCGTGGAAGGTGAGAACCGAGGCCCACAAGTTGCTTATTGACCTTCACACCCATGCACTCCCCCACCACACACAATGTCAATAAAGAAATTTAATTTTTTTTTATAGAAAATGAAACCGCTAATGCCTTTTCTGTTCTTATAACTCACTTCTTATCTCATGGCACATTAATTATCTGTACAAAGCCCTCCGCTGCTCTATCTCCACACTGACCTATGGGCAACTTCTCCAGTTAGCGCCATATATGTCCTCAAATATGCTCACATCTCTGTAGAAATGAGAAGGGCTGTCCATGTGGGAGTGGGGGTCTTCCATTTCATACCACTCCCATATAGTTACCTCTCCCTCTCCCCATGTACTCAGCATCAAGTTTTTAGGACTGAGCCATGCACTGCTGCAGTTTGCTAATTTAGAAGTGTCCATCTGGCCATCAACCTGAAATCAGCTGCTCTTGCACTCAGGCCTGAGTGAGACTGTTGATTGAATTAGTCTGACAGGAGGTTCTGGGTCCCTCTTAGGGCTGTGACTGAGTCCTTCCTGCTGTGTTTGGGCATCACCAGTATCTTTGAGACAAAAATGATGCTGCCCCTCAGATCCCCCCCATTACTCAGCACCCCACCTTCTCTCCTTATTTTGGGTTTTGTTTTTTTCCCATGAAGTTCTTAACAAAAAAAAAACCGGGTCAGACTCCTCCAGGGAAAGTCTCTTCTAAGACGTATTGCTGCTTAAAATCATTTTGGCCCACAGAAAAGCCATTTTTAAAAATAAGAGTTATCTTAGTCTTGGACTAGAGGAGGTTTCTTAACAAAATGGGGAAAACATAGTTCAATGGCTTATCAGAGAACATACTGGTCTTAATCCTTCTACGCAGATGTGGGTAATAAATCAAAGCCACGGCCCACGAAGAGGGAGCTTGGCTTGAGTCATAATCCTTAATTGAAATGTGTGCTGTTCATATGTACATGAGAGATAAAAAGAATGCGTCTTTGAGCACGTTAGCAAACCTATTTTTCAAATATGTTAAATGGCATTTCTTTCTGTAAAAAGGACTCTTACTTACACTATTAAATACAAGATACCAAGTTGAGACAACATGTAAATGATGTCTTCCTTGGCTTTGAGGTTCTGGATGAGTTCATCATAGATTTGCAGTAACCAGACATTAGAATAATTAGCACCCACCAGGTGTGCCAGGCACTGCACTCTCGTCATCAGGAATGCTTTCTAATCTCCACACACAACTCAATCTCTTTCTTCAAGATCAGCCCACTCCCCACCGTGAAGGGATTTGCATTGCCACCCGCCTCCAACTGCCTTCTCCCAAGACCCCACCCTCCCTTTTTCTTCCCTTCCTTGTTGGTCTTCAGACAACTAACCATAGGGCTCCTCCTCCTCCCTCCTCCCTTACCCCCCACCACCATTTCCTCAGTCCTTAGCCAACTCCAGTGGTAAAGGCTCTAGACCCTGGGCTGCCCCTTCACTTCATCTGCCTTGGCCTCTCCCTTAGCTCTAACCAGTGTTCCCTGATCCCTCCAGCCCTAAGGCTCCACACAGGGAGCTGGTCCTCTCCCACAGTATGGCACCCTGGCCTCCACTAGTGGGGTGTTACAGGTGCCTGCTAAAAACTCAGACCTGCTGTAGGACTATGCTTTTGTACACTGTCAATATTTGTCACTGTAAATACTGGTTTAATAAAATGCTGATTGGTCAAATGGTTAGACAGGATGTAGAGGTGGGGCAACCAGGCTAGGAGAATTCTGGGAAGCAGAAGAGCAGAACGCAGACATCAGAGGAAAGAAGATAAGAACACTGCTCTGAAAAAAGGTATCAAGCCACATGGCTAAACAAGATATAGATCAAGGGTTAGTTTAAGAATAAGAGTTAGCAGGCTGGAGAGATGGCTCAGAGATTAAGAGCACTGACTGCTCTCCCAGAGGACTGGGGTTCAATTCCCAGCACCCACATAACAGCTCACAACTGTCTATAGTTCCAGTTCCCAGTTCCAGGCAAACACCAAGGCAAATAAATAAAAGTTTAAAAAATAATAAATAAATAAAAATGAAAAAATTACAAAAAAAGAATAAGAGTTAGTGGGCTGAAGAGATGGCTCAAAGGTTAAGAACACCAACTGTTCTTCCAGAGGTCCTGAGTTCAATTCCCAGCAACCACATGGTGGCTCACAACCATCTATGATGACATCTGGTGCTCTCTTCCATATACAGTATGCATAAATAAATAAATCTTAAAAAAAGAAAGAATAAGAGTTAGCAAATAATATGCCTGAGCCATAAGCCAAATAGTTTATAATTAATATAAGTCTCTGTATGCTTATTTGGGACTAAGTGGGACTGTGGATCTGGACCTCAGCCTAGGCCAGGCCAGAAACTGCTTACTTACTACACAGGCCCTGCCTGCTACATGACTGCACTCAATGGCCATTTGTTAGTGTGAGTAACTAACCTCGAGGTCCTTCTTTATAAAATATTTATCTAGGCATCCTTTCTCGGTGTATCATTCTCTCTTTAAAAATATTTGGGCTGGAGAGATGGCTTAGGGATTGGGAGTATTGGCTATTCTCCAAAGGACCAGGGTTCCATTTCCAGCACCCATATGGCAACTGTCTGTAGTTTCAGTTCCAGGAGATCTGACACCTTCACACCAATGCTATGTCTGGTTTTTAGGCTTTATACACACTCACTCTCACATATACTGAAAATCAGAAGCTAGAATCCATAGATAAAAGTGGACATGTGTTTGTCTTTACTTGCTTATTTTCCAGTTCCACCCATTTTCCTACAAATTCCATCATTTCATTTTTTTTCTTTATAATTAAACTTTCTTCTAAGTAAAATTCCTGTGTACGTATAACATTTTTGTTACCTATTTATTAACTGATGTATATCTTGGCTGATTCCATTTCATTGCTATTGTGAAAAGCCATCTTGCTATGTAATTCTTGACAGTTGTCCACAAAGAACTAGTTTGTACTCCAGTCTGCCATCAGAGCCCACACTATACACTTATCCTTCTCTCATCCTGAAACACCCTGGAGCAGATCCTGTGGTGGTTCTATGTGGCTTAGTGTAGCAGCATGTTAAATAAGCAATACGATGTTAGGTATTTTGTTATTACTAGTAGGTTTATTTGTGTCTCTTGAGTGTAGCATCCTGCGGTGGTGGCAAAATGGGACAAGGCAGTTCCAAGAGAGCAAGAGAAGAAACTTGGTCACCTTTCTTAATTAGTGCAGAGATGGATCTATTAAATGGCCCAGATGGGAGAATAATAAAGTAGGGGATATGGACACCCCAGTTCTATAGAAAATTGTTCATGTGAGCCTTCAGGATGCCTTGGCAGATAAAGACACTTGCCACCAAGCCTGATAAAGACACTTGCCACCAAGCCTGATGACCTGAGCTATATGCCCAGGACTTAGTTACATGTTGGAAAGTAAGAATTGCCTCCTGTAATTTGTCCTCTCTCTGTCTCTCTCTGTCTCTGTCTCTCTCTCTGTCTCTCTGTCTCTCTCTCTCTCTCACACACACACACACACTGTGGCATGCCTGTTGGGTCACATACACTCTCACATACATACACAGATAATAAATTAATGCTTTAAAACCCTTTGTACATAAGTTCTTAAAATTATTGGTACCAGTAATTGCTGTAGGTAGAAATCATGGACACAAAGTGATTAGAGAACATTCAATCCATAGTGATATTGTTGATAAAGCAAGAATAAAAATCTACAACCAGTAATAGATACATGGCCTTAAAGTTCACAGATGGAATAACAGATTATCCACCAGATGTCTAAGGAATCACCTCCCTGTTCATCCCTCACCTCCACTCTTCCAGTGATTTAGGAAGTAAGCCCCAGCATCTCACTCCATCACTGCACCCCAACGCCATAAGAAAACTGGAAAAACCAGGGGCCAACTGGTGACCCTGTTCAATTTCATCCTCTGGCTTGGGGAGATTGGGAAAGATCAATAAATAAGTATGACCTCAAGCTGAAGGTTGTATTCTGTTGCTCTATTGGTTCTTCTTTGTAGCTTGGAGTAATTGTTCACTTTTCCTGCAAACTCAGCTATGACGCATGTAAAAGGCAGCATCTTGATGTCCCCACAAAGACTGGACATGTCACCACATCCTGATCCTCACTTCCCTCACTTTTCCTACAAAACCAGACTGTTCGCACCTCACTTTTGCTGTTTCTGCCTTTTCTTTCTTACCATCCTGCATCCACACTGGTATCAGCACATCTCCCTGGGCCTCTGCATTTCAGAACTGATCTTCCCATCCCCTCTCCTTATGTGATTATTTTTATAGAATAGATATTGAAGAGACAGAAGTTCACTGCTCTGCATGTGTGTGTGTGTGTGTATCTGTATTGTGTGTACATACACATGCCTGCATATGGTGGAGGGTGTGGGATTTTCATTCATAAATTCATGATTTTCATCATTTACACTTATCCTAATGATAATATGTATAGCAACTAACATGCCTGAAGACTCAATAACTTTGTCCACTTTGCAAATAGTGTTGTAAGACAGAGAACTGAGAATGTTAAAGGGAAATATGTATGTACATATGTGGGGTGTGTTATATGAATATATGGATGTGTGCATGTTCTAGCATATGGGTATGTGAGTGCCATGGTTGCATGTAGAGATTAGAGGCAACTTTGAGGTGGTCATTTTCCCTTTTGTTTGAAGAAAGGTCTCTCCAATACTGCATTGAGCCAGGATAACTGGCCCCTGAGCATCCTGGTAGTATCCTGTCTCACTACCCTCTGTGTAGGGAGCACTGGGATTACAGCCACATAAACTATCAAGTCAGACTTTTACCTGAGTTCTGGGGATGCAAACATGGGTTGTCACAGTTGAGGTCAAGTGCTTTCATTGGCCACTTCCCAGCCTACAAGGGACTTAGATCTGATGTTCTTAAAGCCTACCTTTCCGGTTGTGTGGTCTTCTCCAGGTCCAGAGACTAGCCTGGCCTCAGCCAGTGCTAACTGATGAAAACTAGTGCCTTAAGCACTTCCAAATAAGCCAACCTGGGGTCTGAGCCTGGGATCTTGATGAGGGCAGAGTCCAAATACAACATTTCTAGACCAGCAAGAGACTACCACCTGATTTGCTACAGATACCAGCAAAAAAAAAAAAAAAAAAAAAAAAAAAAAAAAAAAAAAAAAAAAAAAAAAAAAAAAAAAAAAAAAAAAAAAAAAAAAAAAAAAAAAAAAAAAAAAAAAAAAAAAAAAAAAAAAACCTTGCCCCTGACTTGGGGGGGTCTGGGGGAAAAAAGTATTTAAGATCTTCCCTTCCTTAATAAAATTGGATTTGCTGGTTTCAGTCTGTCCCTAGAGGCTGCATCACTGTTCTCCACATCATCCTTTCCCCCTCCCGCAAGGGGAAATAGCATGACCCTGAGCATAAAGGCAACCCCAACTCCTGACCCCAAACCAGGCTCACCCCAACATAGCTGGACTCTTCCTGACTCGACCGGGAACACTTTAATAGCTGAATATGGTCCAAGACTTCAGAGCTGTGAGGTGTGAGCGTTTTTTCACTATTCAGCTAAAGCCATTATGAAGTTTAAGGACTGATGAGGCTGTGTTATCCCAACGGCTTCTAAAGAAGAAAGTGTGAAGGATTGCCCAGGGGCTGGAGAAACAACTCAGTCAGCAAAATAAATGCTGGCATTGAAAACAAGGACCTGAGTATGAGCCCAGAATTCAGAGAGGGGAAGGAGGTGTTATTGTAAGAATTATTCACTGGTAATTATTATATAAAAGGATTAATATTATTTATTAAGGGATTTATATGAAACACTCACTGATACAAGGCAGAACCTTAGGGCAATTTCTGAAGGGTTGAAACTTACCACACAATCCTCCCTCAGGAGATCTTGGGGAACAGAACGGGAAAGGCAAGCAGCATGAAACCAGTCATCAAAGGGGCCTGGCCCCGCCCCATCCAGGGTCCTCAAGACCTCAAAGCCACGCCTCTAGATCTTCTTCAATAATGCCTGAACCCACCACATCTCTGCCTTTTGTCTAACTAACAAAGTTTTAAATCTAAGTATAAGACTACATATAATAGAAATAACCATTGTGAGGACATGGATTCATCCGTACATTTGGTACCTGAGGGGCAGGGCCCAGGTCTGTGAGTGTGCCTGACAGCCAATAGATTCAAAAGCTAGGTTCATGTCAGAAAGTTCAGCTAATAGCTACTGTACCTGCACCCCTTTGCCCAATCCTGGAATGCCAAGACCTGCAGCACCTTACTAATATAGGCTTTTCTTTAAAGCCCCCCTCCTCTTGGTACTGCGGGGCAGTTAGCTTTCTGCTGCACCGGAAGGAAGCTATCAACCTGGGTTCATTTGGAACCTGTATGTAACAATAAAACCCTCATGCATGTTACAACATGTCCAACTCCGTGGGGGTCATTGGGAATTTCTAGACACAGGCATAACACTATAAGGCAGTGTCTAGGAGAGGGAAAAGGTAAATAACATAAACAAGTTCAAACTATAACTAGCAACAAACATAAAATATATTTTAAATATCTAGAATATTGGTAAGTGGCAATATATAGAGATTATTTTAAAGCTGTTTATCTTGAATAATATGAATCTAATATTTGAATGCCCTTAGCTAAGATATGAGATGGTAGTAACCTTAACTACCTAGTCTTTAACTTTATTAAAGACTTGCGAAGGAAAATATATTCTCTGAATAAGCTGAAAAATATGAATAAGTAACTTTTAAATTTTAGGACAGGACAGCCACAGTCAGCTGCCTGGGTAGTCACTTACAGCATTTTTGTAAAGCTGAAGTCTCTACTTTTTTGGCTCTAGGCCTAGGATATCTCACAGATCTTTTTAGAAGCAGGGTATTTTGAGAAACTGTTTTATCTTGTCTTGGCAGGTTTTAGCAGTCTTTATCTTTTGTCTTGCTCATCTGGATTAGATGGCATGCTTACTGTCAGCAGTCAAGGCAAGGGCAGTTTTTTTGCCGATAGGCCATTATCTGCCAAGGAAAACAAACTGTTTGTGGAGTGTCTTTGATGCTCAACACCATCTCAGGAAAGGAACAGTGGTGCCAGGAGCTATCTCGTCTCTCATGGCTGAAATTTGAATAACAAAACATTAAGTGCCATATTTTCCAGGTCTATGAAGTGGTTGAAGACTCTTGTCTATCTGACATTTTATTATATATCTGAGAAACTTAAACAACATGAGTATTATATGGCAAACCTAAGCAACTGTGATCTGCAATTCTTATCATCTTAAAGACTGAAGCTTACATTGTAAAAATAGACAATTTATAAATAGGTATACAATTTTTGAATAATGACTTCAAGTATGACAATCATATAAACATTAAACAAAGGTAAATGTATAGTACAAAATGACAACAGTATCTTAAATATATATCATTATGCAAAATATCTAAACAGAGACATACAAAACATCTTAAACAGAAATAGAATATACATGTATATATTATGACTAGTATAATTACACAGAGGTAGAAATTGCGTAGTGGAAATGACAATATTCTTAATATGCATTAATGTGTAAAATATTTTAAACAGGGGTAGAAGTACTTGTGAAATATGACAATTATAGTTTAATTTTGTATCAATATACAAACTACTTTAGACATATAAAATAATTTTAGATTTGAATTTGTATCAATATATAAATTATCTTAAGCAGACATATAAAATAATTTCACATTTATATTAATATATAAGAATCTATACTAGTGCAAATTATCTATAGCTCATATTTGGCTAGTAACCTGGAAAATCAACATTGGGACACCAGATATTGTAGAACTTATTCACTGGCAATTAGTTATATAAAGAGATTAATACTGATTAAGGGGTTTATATGAAACACTCACTGATACAAGATTGAACCTTAGGGCAATTCCTGGAATGTTGAAATGTCGGAAGTAGTGGCACCGTGGCAGTGCAATCCTCCTTCCGAGAACGCGGGAACAAAACAGGAATGGTAGACAGCATGCAACCACGCAACTGGTCTTCAAGGGGGCTGGTGGCCCCGCCCCAACCAGGGTCCTCGAGACCTCAAAGCCACACCTCTAGGTCTCCCTCAGTAACACCTGAACCCACCACAGGGTGTGGCTGAAAAAGTGGCTCAGTGGGTGAGAGTGATTGTTGTGCAATGTGTAAGGACCTGAGTTTGAATCCCTGGCACCCACATAAAAACAGGGCATGGCTGCATGTGTCTCTAACCCCAGCATTGGGAAGTGGAGACCAGTCTGCCTTGTTGAAACAGCTTTAAGCTCACAGAGAGAACTTATCTTAAAGGCATAAAATGTAAAACAATGCATGAAGACATCCACATCCTCCTCTGGCCTCCCACATACACATCCAGGTGAATGTGTCACACACCAAAAAAAGAAATGAATGTGGCAGGGTGGTGTATTTGCAATCCCGGGGTGGCACCAGGAATATGGGGCTTCCCTCGCCCGTCCAGAACACTTTTCAGGTTAAGTAAATGGTGTCCCTGGTGCCCCCGGAGGCACCATCTGTCAGTGTGGGTAGGTTGCCCCTTCTTAGTTCTCATGGTCAGAACCATTACCCAATCTCATACAGCAGAGCTCATTCCACAAGCTGATCTCACCAACTGCTCTTAATTTACTCGTTAACCGCCTTCAGCTTTCCCAGAGCTGAGTCGTCCTGATCCACCCAGCTTTCTGCTTCCCCACTCACATCGACCTACACATGGCCCTCCGGCCCCCTACCATTTGACCCACGCACCTGCACTTCAGACCCCAGTCCCTTGGGAGCTGGCACATTCTGCCTGGACTCCTTCGTTTCCCCATCCTTAGGGCTCTTTAACGTATTCAACATAGAAATAGTTCAGACCTCTTCCATGTCAAAAAACCAAAAACTGCCTTTAACCCTGCCTTCCTTTGCAGCCTCTTCAGTCTGCAGTCTCCCTTGCCCTTGGTTATTTACCTCATATATCAGTCTGAACAGTGCCCCTGCCCATACAAATCTACATCCTTCCTAGAAACCCCAGAATGGGGCTTTATTTGTAAGCAGAGTCGTTGTGGTTATGATCAGTTAAGTACATGCCCTTAATCTGCTGTGGCTAATGTCGTAAGAAGGAAACAGACACAGACGTACATATAGGTAAAAACTCCCTGGTGGAATCAGAGATGAGAACAGCCATGATGCCTGAAGACTGGCATGAAGCAGCTTTTGGGCAAAGTGATTCATGTGTGGAGTGATGGTTGACCAAAGCATGTCCAACCGGGCAAAAAACACTAGAAGTCAAGAGATGTACAATAGATCCTTCCCGGCAGCCTTCAGAGAATGCATGGGGCTACCAACATCTTGGACTTCTGACTTACAGAAATCAACTGAGACAATGGTTTTTTTTTTTTCTTCTTCTTCTTCTTTTTTTTATTATTAAACTTTATTTATTTATTTGCCTTGGTGTTTGCCTGGAACTGGAACTACAGACAGTTGTTAGCTGCCACGTGGGTTGTGGGAATCGAACCCGGGTTCTCTGGTGCTCTTAACCGCTGAGCCATCTCTCCAGCCCGAGACAATGGTTTTAAGCCACTCGTTTTCTGGTGCTTTGTTTTGGCATACTTATGAAAAAGATATGCCCCTCAGGGCACTACCATCTTCCTCCTAGATCTAACGTTCCTGTAGGTTGTAAGAAATTTTTGGCCCATCCTAGCCTCACAGTCTAAATGAATCTCTCTTACCTGTCTGTGGTCTGGCCTAGCCTGAGGTTTGGACATGCAGCCCTGCTTGGTCCCAAATAATCACAGAAAGGCTTATATTAGTTACGTGTTGCTTGGCCTATGGCTCAGGCTTATTGTTAGCTAGCTCTTGCATTTTAACTCAACCTATTTTTATTAATCTGTCTTGCCATGCTGCTCTTAGTTTACCTATACTCTATTACATCTTGCTTCTAGGGCAGTTGGATCATAATCCTCCTGGCTCCACCCTCCTTCCCCTTTATGTATGCTTGGATTTCCCACCTGACTATAAGCTGGCTTGCCATAGGCCAAAACAATTCCTTTATTATTCAATGATAATCCATAGCATGCAGAAGAACATCACTTCTCCTTTTCTCTCAAATAAAAAAGGAAGGTTTTAATTTTAACAGAAAAATTACATATAACAAAACAGTTATCAAGCAAAAATTATAGTTATAATTTTTAGTCTCTTTGTATTTAGCAAAATTAAAGAAACTATTTTATTATTTATTTTGTGAGTCTAAAGTTTTATATTTAATTTACTTTTTATTATAACTAAGGAAAACTATAACTACAACCATTTAATCTTTATATCAAAGACTACAGAAGGCTATATCCTGTGAGTAAACAGGAAATGTTTCCCACGTCACCTGTACATATAAACTGCCGCAGCAAACCCATTCTGCATTTTATGTGACTTTCTGAGTCACGAGGTGTCTCTAATCAGCTGTCTGGGAGTCCCTATGGGTAGGCAAGGAGAAGGCCTCAAACGCAGGTGGTTCTTGTCTGTTTCCTTGTTTAGATGCAGACCACGAGCATTAGGCAAGAGAAAGCAATGGAAATGGTGCCCTCTAGTGTTACAGTTCCGGTACAGGCCACAGGCAGCGATCCATCAGTTCATGGTCTGGAGTCTGAAGCTTTGACCCTTGGCAGTTCTCTGGTTCAGTAACCAGGGCTTACAGGTGCTCTCCTCTGACTCCTTCCAGACTTTTATCCTTCTCTCCAGCCTCCCTCATCATCTCTCCCCTTCATCTCCCTTCTTCTTGCCTGGCCACTTCAGAACAGTTCTGCTGAGAAAAGCCAGCTGCCTTGCTGCATTTACAGGCCAGCCTACTGATGGCTTAGGGATAGCTGCTTCTGACACTCTGCTATGTCTGCCACCACCACTTCTATTGCCACCACTCTGCTGTTGCTCCCAGCTACGTCTGCAAAACTAAAAGACAACAAGAAAAGCTCATGTTCTGACACCGGGGAAGGCAGCAGCAGCACAGGACCATGCTACCTACCTCCTCACTTCTGAGCAGTCTGCATTTACAGCCACAGAAGGGCTGTATAGACCAGTCACAGCCACAGGGTAACTGGGCCAGTTACCCTGCCTCTTAGCATTAATCGGAGTCACTGAGGCTTTGGACCAGTCCTGGCCTTGGCTGAGCAACAGACACAACAGTCTCCAGGAGACCACAAGAAGCACTCTGCTCTGGCAAAGATGGAAATGTTTCCTGAGGCTTGTGACAGGCAAAGGTCTGACTTCAAACAGCCTTGACTGATGATGTGCCTGCACGGGTCAGGCAATTGGCTACATGCCAGTTTTGGCATTGTTATCTAAAGGCATTATGGAGTACTCAAGACGGCTGGTCCTGGCATATCAAGGTAGTTCATAGACTGTTAGACTGACAGTCCTTTGTGCTCGAGAGAGCCAGGACAGCAAGTGAGAGTCCAGCCAATGGCTGCTGATTAACCTGGCTTCTCCATCCCCCTCCATCTTTGCTTATTTACAGGAAAATGAACATCAGGAGTGCTTACCACAGAGACTTAAAGATGCTACCAAAGTACTGACTTTAAAAGAATTTTTAAAGAATTTTTTTTGATTATGCATTGTGGTTAGGGGCCGTATGTGATGTGTGTGAATAGCAGTGTCTGTAGAGGCCAGAAGGGGGCGCTAGATCGCCCAGGAACTCCAGTTACAAGCAGTTGTGGGCTATGAGCAGTGGATACTGAGAACCAAACTCAGATTCTCTGAGAGCACAGTAACATTCCTAACCACTGGGCCATCTCTGTGCAGCCCCATTTAACAGACTTTAACAATGCGTTCTTCATAGCTTCCCAATGCCCAGGGGGAAAGGTCCTTGGCCCTCACTGATGCTCTTTTTCCTCCTCCCTCCTTCTCCTTAATCTCACAACTCCCAGCTCCCTCCTAAGTAGCACTGGTCCTCAGTCCATCACTGCTTGCTTTTTCTTGCTGCGGTGCTAGGCTGTGATCTCATCTCAATACCAGCTCCCCTGCTAGCCACAGGCAAACTCCCCAGACCTGGTTCTGAACCCCTAACTGTCTTCTGGAATGTACACCTAAAAACTTGTTCACTTCGCAAATACTACATGGATGAAATGGAAGTAATGGTCTAGAGCCACACTGATCATAAATATCACCATGATGCATAGACTCTGACAATGAAAGATGCCATAAAAGCAGCACCCCGGCCACAGAGGTGCACGTACGCATGCCCAGCTGGAACTCAATGGCAAAGAGTGACGTCCGATGAAGCAATGGGCTCGGCCGTGAATGTACATCTGAAAGGCAACATCCACAACAACCTGTCCCAGTGAACCGTGTTGTCCCACACCTTTTTTTTTTTTTTTTTTTTTTACATCTCCAACAGATTTATTTTTAAAGGAATGGCCTAAGGGAGAAAAAAATGGGGTACAGAAGTATGGACTAGAAAATAAATACAAATGTAAGCTGTTTTACTAATTATTTTATAACCACAAAATTGTACAGAGAATGATGCCCTGTACAAAACACAACAGATTCAAACGAGGTGTTCCCTTAGCAAGGCTGAAGAGTCAGTCTCTGGTATTTGGAATTTAGGATGCAGTCCTTGTTTTTGGATGGATCACTGGGTGTTTGGCACAGTCCATGCTTTTAACCAGATTTGAACAGAAGAATGGCCACCTGACCCAGGTAGAAGTAGATGAAGTGTTTGGTTTCATGTGTCACATAACTACCGAAGTTCCGACCCACAATGCAGTGCCAGGTGGGGTTGTACTTCTTGTCAAACCCCTTCTTGATATGGGCCGCAATATCCTTTTCTATGTTGCACTTCTCCAAGGCCTGGGTAGCGCACTCCACCGAATCCTGTTGCATCTCTTCCGACATGTCTGCATTTTTGATCACTGCCTTCCGGTCGCACATGGTTGCCGTGGAGCAGGGGCCAGCCGGCTGCTGCGAGCTCCTGGGGAAGGTGCTAGCGCCGCTCAGGCAGCAGAGAAGAGCCGGTCGCTACCGAAGCCGTGGCGCATCTCTCCCACACCTTTTAGACTCACAGAGACTGTGATTGCATTTTTTCAGTCCTTGCACAAATTTCTTTTTGTGGCTAAGCGAAAATAGAATAGTTTGGCACTTGGTACAGGAGAAGGGGGATCTGTATGGCTGTGCTGGGACCACCAATGAGAGGACTGGCCTGACCAGAAACAGACCTGCGGTGAAACACACATTACTTCTGAAAGTTAAGACGGTGAATATGGTGCATCTGGCTGTGTCTCGATGTAGAGAAGGTAAAAATTAGCACAAGTGGTTCTTCAGACCTTTGGGTTCCAAATCTAGGAATTTGGCCCAGTATGTGGGAGAAGATTAATAACAAATGGTATCAGTATCATATAAATGATACCATTTCATAGAAGGGTCTGGGACATGTGCAGATTTCAGTCCTGGAGCCAAGCATCTCAAGTGTGTGAGTGTGTGTGTGTGTGTGTGTGTGTGTGTGTGTGTGTGTGTGTATTTGGTTCATGATAAGGCCAATGTGATAGAGGTTTTTTATTAGTTTTGAAGCCTCCTGAGGAAATGGAAAATTAAAAAAAAAAATCAGCTCTTTAAAACTCAAGCAGCTACAGGACAGAAGGGAGGAGGGAGTCTCTGAGGACAGACAGAGCAGGGAAGAGCCACCCGGCAGCTAAGAACGCTGTCTATTAGTGCCGCCACCGGCTAGTATGACAGCAGTCCACCACCCACAGATATGAAGATGTGAGTGGTTCCAGCACTGGACACCGCAGGAGAAGGCACACTGACAGTTAGCACAGCGGGGACAGACAGAAAAATGCATCAGCGGGAAGAGTGGGTTAATAGAATGAAAGGAAGTGAATCTTGTTTTTTGTTTTTTTTTTTAAGATGCTGGCAGAGGACATGAAGGACAGAAACAGGTGGCAGCAAGGAGCAGGGACCATAACCTGTTTGTTTGTTTTTTCTCATTGTTTTCACACTCTAAAGAAAAAAAAACATCTTGTCACACAATCCAGTTACCTTTGAGCAATGGATCCTAGGTGTTCTATGTTCCAGAACTTCCTTTTAACTTATCACAAGCATACAGTCTGTAAAACAGTTATTTCTAGGAAAAAAAAAATAACTATTCATTTAGTTCACAGGTCACAGGTTTGTGTTAAGCACCTGATGTAGGACAAGGTCTATGCCAGCACTAAATAGCAATAGCCAAGACAACATCTCCCAGCAAGGACAGAGATCTGCAAACAAGTGTGATAGCCAGCTGTAATGGGGCAGGGGCAAGTCTCTAATCTCTCCCTGTGCCCTTCACCCCCCCAGGCAGGGCACTCACCCCTCTATCCAAGCTTCCCTTAACATCTAAAAGATAAGATAACATTTCTGAGGGTAGAATGCTGGTTTCCAGGTAACTAAAGGACATTGTTAGATTTGCTTACACAATACAGTCTGAGAAGTCCAAAGTCTGTCACACACTTGGAGAGACAGAGAACCCTGTAGTGATTTTTCTTTGGGCCGCCACCCAGGTCCCAAATAGAAACGTGGAAGCTTATTATTAATTATGAATACTTGGCCTTACCCTAGGCTTGTCCTACTAGCTCTTTTAATTTAATTTGACCTGTTTTTATTTATCTACATTTGCCTCGTAGTTTTTTACCTTTCTTTCATTCTGTATGTCCTTTGTTCCTGCTTCCTCCATGTCTTCCTGTCTTCTTTTCTTCCCTCCTTGAGCCTAAATTCCTCCTCCTACTTTCTCCCCCTGCCCGGAAGTCCCACCTACACCTCCTCCCTCACTATTGGCCACTCAGCTTTTTATTAGACCAATCAGGTGCTTTAGGCAGGCAAGGGAAAACATCAACACATCTTTACATGATTAAACAAATGCAACACATCTTTGCATAGTTAAACATATATTTTGCAACAAAATCCAGTGGCTTCTCAGTCCACAGGCTGGGTGTTTCAGCAGTTCCAATCGCGTAAAAGGCCTAAGGAATTTCTCTAGAGCAACAGTCCATGTAGGAAGCCCAAAGCTGGGACCTAATGTTGTGGCATAGCAATCAGAGAAGACTGCTCAGACACAGGTTTAAGCCAATAGAAAGTCTTTATTAGACAGTTAGCAACTACACTGAGTGTTTGGATCCAAGTATATCCCAGAGCCTTTCTCAGGCTGAGCTTATAAGCATAAAAACCATATTCTGAGTTGACATACTTCAGTTAACAAGAACTGTTAGCCAAAAGCAGAACTATAGAAGCCCAAAAGCAGGGTTAGTGTATTTAGAGACTTTCCCAGAACTGTGAACTTTGATGAATTAGGGTTTTGTTTTCATTTGGCGGGTAGTACTGTCTACAGGCTGTTTTGCTGCCTAAATGATATCATCGTGGAGTCAGTTGTGCTATGGTCTGGGGGCTGTTATATAACATCAGTGCAAGTGGTTTGCCTTTGAGGTAACAATTGATATTAATCATTATGTCAGGATTTGGGCTGAGGTAACATCAGAAATGAATAAGCTGCTGCATGGACACAGAATTGAACTTGCTTAATTAAGATGAGCAAATTCTCCATTCTTTTGTAGAGCATTAACACCATTCACATGCACACCAAAAAATACTTAGGATGGTAAAGTGTACATTGTGTGCTTTTTGTGGCAAAGTCAGAAAAACAGTCCTCTGGAGAATTTATATCATATGATGCAACCTTGTGTCAGTAAATTTAAATGTCAATTCTTGGTGAGAACCAAGACTTTGCTTTTTAGCCAGCAGCCAGACCTGGCCTGCAGGGTGAGGCTTCCATTTCCTCTTCCCAGTTCTCCAGCTTGCTAAGGGGTGTTCTAATACCTTCCAAAGTTAGGTTTCTGAGAAGAGATATCTGGTAGGGTGGCCATCTACCTTGTTCTCATGTGTGCTAGGCAAGCCCGGGACAGTGAGTGACACCCTGGTCCTACATACTGTGGCTGTAGCATTCACACACCTGCATCTGGCACATGGTAAAGCTGAGTCTCTCCTTTCCCTCATCTACTCCTCCCTTTTCTCTCCAGTTACCCACTCCTACACATACATACACACACCTCACATCTGTGACTTCTTTATAGATACCTCTTTGATTTCCAGGAAAGACCAATTTGTGATTCTCATAAGATTGGGCAGATAAATTTCTACCCCGGCTGGCCTTTTACCACTCCATCCACAGCCCTAAAAATCTCTGCAGGCCCCCTTTGCTCCCTTCTCTTGAGGTTCCTTGCACTTCCAGGTGACTTTCTTGGTCATGACACAAGTGAAACCACATGGCTATCTTGCTGAAACTTCCTTAGTGTCTGTGAGAAATACTCACATATCCTTACAAAAGGTGTAATGGCACAATAGTTGAGCTGGCTGGTCACACATCTGCTCACAGACTCTCTCTTTTGCCTGGCAGCTCCTACCAACCTCTAAGACCCTGTATAAGTGTCTTCTCCTGCAAAAAGTTCTTCCATATATGCTCTCAAAGCACCATGAATTGTGCACGCATGCACGTATCTATATACCAACAAGCAAAAGACACCGCTGTGGGTTTGTACGGTATGCCATTTATCAGTTGACTTTATAGTTGTCCACTTGTTACACTGTGTCCACGGCTAGACTTCAAGCCCCAGAAGTGAGGGCTTTATTTGTCTTACTCTTCATTGTGATCCTTATTCCTCCTGGCGCAGTGTCTAGCATAGAGTAGTTGCTCAGTCAATATCTTCTGGGGAAAAAATGAATTGAAAATAACTCTTCACATCAATGAAAATGAAGTTATACAGAAAGGAAGCCAGTGACTCACAATAGAGGAGGGTGTCCGTTCGGTCCCCTGTGAGCTAATTTAAATTTTAGAGATAGTGTGGTTGTTTACTGTTCTGCAAGACTTCAATGCAAAGCAAGGACAGGTGTTCCTGTGAACAGAGACAGATCTCTGATGGGTCTTGTTGGTCCTGGGAATGAATGGGGTACATGGTTTGTCTGTCATATCAGTGGAATCTCTTCAGGAACAGCATGCCCTGTCTTCCAGCCCTGTATGGCAGTAAGTGAAGGAAGCTACCATGTGAAGACTGACTGGGAGAATAGGAACAAGCTTCTACCAACAGTGAGACCCACATCATAGTTATAATTATGAATTCATAGCCTTCATTTACACAGCATTTGTACACAGCACCAAAGTGAGCTTGTCCTGTGTTATTACAGGTGATCCCCATCATAACGCCATAAAGTATAAACTATTGCCATTACACAGCTGGGGAAATTTATGCTCAGAGAGGTTAAGTTGCTGGTCTCAAGTCACAGAGGGATTAAAGAATAGAAGAACTTGTTGTAGTATGTTTTTTTCGGCCCGTTTTGGGTCTGGGAGGTTTGTGACCTGGCGCGCTTGCGGCGCCGGCGGTTTGGAACCTGGTCTGCGTGCCCGTGGCTTTTGTCCCCCAAAAGAAATGAAATCACATGTTTATATACTTTAACACTGTTTGGCCCATATCTTAAGCACATTACTAGCTAGCTCTTTCATCCTAATTTAACCCATTTCTATTAATTTGCTCACCACGTGGCTTCCAGCCCGTGGCTAGCCGGTACCTCTACATGTCTGTTTCTCTTGGGAGTCCTATAGAGAGTGCCTTAACTCCACCCTCCTTCCCTACCTGGCTGCCTGATTCTCCACCCCCTTCTATGGTGCCCTGCATGGGTCCAAACAGTTATTTATTTACATCATACAAAAAACATTCTACCACAAGAACTAGAAAAAAAAATACAGATTTCACACAATGACTCAACTCCTCCCCAGGGTCTAGCTTTGGAAACTGAACCAGTTCCCAAGAAAATATCAGAGTCTAAGCTTGATTTTAACAAATAAATGATGCTCCTTAATTTAAGTAACTTAAAATTTATAATCTACTCAGGATTTAAAACTATTGAATTCAAATATACTACACATATTAAAATTTATTTGCACATATATATGATTTATAATATGGCATTAAGTGTCAAATGTAGTGAATTAGAAAGTATAAGCAAATAAAATGACAGTCAGCATTATATAAAATACCAGCTGCTTGCCAAGTAGATATAAAATGACTAGAAATTGAGAACTATTAAAAATTAAAGTGTTGACACATGCCTTTAATCCCAGCAGTCAGGAGTCAAAGACAGGCAGATCTCTGAGTTCAAGGCCAGCCTGGTCTACAGAATGAGTTCCAGGACAGCCAGGGCTACACAGAGAAACCTTGTGTTTAGTTAGGGTTTTAGTTATTGTGAAGAGACACCATTACCATAGCAACTCTTATAAAGAAAAGCATTTAATTGAATGGCTTAAAGTTCATATTTAGTCTATTATCATCATGGTAGGACATAATAGTGTGCAGGTGGACATGGTGCTGGAGAAAGAACTGAGAATTAATACATCTTGATTGGAAGGAAACAGAAAGTGAACTGAGACATTGAGCATGGCTTAAGCATTGATGAGACCTCAAAACCTGCTTCCATAGAGACACATTTCCTTGAACAAGGACACACCTATTGGAATAAAGCCACACTTCCTAATAGTACCACTCCCAGTGAGCTTATGGGGGCCAATTACATTCAAACTAGTACACCCAATCTCAGAAAAAAAATTAAAGTGTAATTTTTTGACCTACCAAGCTAGCCTTTCCTGTTTGTTCTAAGTGAATAATGCTTTTAAACAAAAATATTATTTAAAAATATTTATATTTAACTAAATTATATTTTATACCACTCACACACTTTCTAGTATTACAAACACAATGGATTTCAATTAGTTATCATATGCATTTTGAACAATATGCCAGGTTCTTTTGAAATGAGCAAAAAATGATTTGTTTCCTTCCTTTCCAAAGATTCTGTGAACACAGAAATCTGTGCAAATAACTGCAAAGTGTGGGTAATTGAAATCACAGAAGCCAGTATATAATGAAGAATAAAATCAGAAGTTTGACTTAGTTTGTAAACTCATTCAAAAGAAGTGAAAGTAGTTAGCTACCTTCAGATTTTAGAAAACTTGTTTCTTACATGCAAGTGATTGTTGCCAAAAGTTTCTGTCCTGCCAACAACTCCAGAAAACCCAGCAACCACTCCCAAATAATTGACTCAGAGGCTTAATATTATAGTAAATGTGGGCCAGTTGCTTGAGCAGGCCAGTAGCTCAAGCATAAAATTAGCTCTTACACTTAAATTAACCCATAATTTTTATCTATGTTTAACCACATGGCTTGGTACCTTTTCTCAGTCCAGCATTCTCATCCTGCTACATCTTTATCTGGATGTTGACTGTGTTTCTGTCTTTCCTCTTCCCAGAATTCTCCTAGTCTGGGCATCCTGCCTATACTTCCTGCCTAGATATTGGCCAATCTATGTTTTATTAAACCAATATGAATGACAAATCTTTACAATGTTCAAGAGCAATATCTCACAGCAAGTGATTCCTTTTCTATCCAGTCTAATCTCTTTTATATTCTGATTCTCTTTCATTTGAGGTTGCCTGAAAAATAAATCTTTCTATAAGCATAGAATTTGCGTTCTTACTTTGTCATGATACTCACTGAGATTTTAGCATTTATATCCTAAAATATAACATAATGTAAAACATAATATGTTAAAACATAAGAATTTAAAGAAATAAAGGTCTTTATTCTCACAAATAAAGCTAGATTTAAATTGTAGGTGACATATTTGATTAATAATTTTATGTCTCTATAAATACACCCAAAATAACAGTCAATTTTTAAAAATGTAAGACACATTTACAAAAGAATTAACATAAGCTTTCCAAGACTCATGCGTGGGAACATCCAGAAGTGTGCAGAAGAGGTCAGGGAGTGTTGATGCATACTTGAACTCCTGGCACTCAGGAGGCAGACATAGGCACAGCTCTGTGATTTCAAAGCCAGCTTGATCTACACAGAGTTCCAGGTCAGTGTGTGTGTGTGTGTGTGTAGGGGGACAGTGAGACTCTGGGTTTTGCTTTTGTTGTTTGTAGTTGTTAAGTCTGTGGGACCAGCATCATCACTGGGCATATTTTGCCATGAGCATATCACTTGTGGGCAGAAAAATCAGGAATGCTAAATATCTCAGTTATTTTCTCCAACAGCCTCTAAGTCCCTGGAGCAGTGAAAAAGGATGAGAAAACCCAAAAGGAAGCTAAGAGACTAGTATATCTAATATTACCACCAGATCACCATTGGTCAAACTAACAAGCTTTCAGTTCCGCTTGGATTTTTTGTATTTGTTTTGGTTTTGTGCTGCAGTGTGTTGCTACTGTAGCCGCAGCCTGCCTGGAACTTACAGAGTTCTTTCCCCACTGCCCTCCAATGTTCGTATCACCAAGCTCTGTTCAAACTAACAAACTTTTCAACACTCTTTTGAGACAATTGAGGCTATTCAATATTAGCTAGGTAAATTGATGGTCAGTGAATTATTTTGGTGTAACAATGGTAATAAGCTTACATTGATGAAATTCCTGTCTTTTTGGAAATATTCAAAAATTATGGATGAAATTATATGATCTTGGATTTGACACAAAATAATCTGGAGAGAACAGTAAGGTTCAGTAAAGACGAAACAAGTTAATCACAACAGAATATACCACAAATAATTATTACATAAGCAAATTATGGTGTTCTCTCTATGGAAGTTTCCATTTTTAAATGGAATAAATTAGCATTTGAAAAAATAGCACACTGCTGGGTATAGTGGCACACATCTCTAGTCCCAGCACTTAGGAGTCAGAGGTAGGATGATTTCTGGATTTCTGTGAGTTCCAGGCCAGCCTGGTCTACACATCAAGTTCTGGGATGGCCAGGGCTACGTGTGAGACACTGTCTCAAAAAGAGAGGAGGGTGGAGGAAGAAAGGAAGTAAGAAGGAAAAAAGAAAAGAAAGAAAGAAAAAATGGCACAGATAGCAAAATAGTCACCATAATTTATAACCTGGAAGTCGTAAGAACTGCCTTAAATAGGCTCACAGCTATGCAAGGTAAAGCGAGTGTCTCTGGGGCTTCATTTAATCTCATTGTTTTCTTTGCCTGACTGGGGAAAAGAAACTGCTTCACTGTAAGGAAGACCTAACTGTCCTAAAGCATTCTTAGTTACTGACTGCAGCAGACATGCCTGCACCCTGTGGGAAAGGGGCTGGGGTTAACATCCAGGTGTCCTCCCTTGTCAGCGGAGTTGAACAGAGGAAGCTAAGGTGAAAGTGGCTTTCACACTGTGGTCTCAAACGCTTGCTCTTTTCCTGCCTGTAACTTTTTCTTTTGTGGGAAGCCAGTTTGGATACGATTAGCTGTCACCTGCATGAATTCGGTTCAGTTAGTGCTTGTATGATGTCAACCAACACTTTAAACGCATTGAAATGATCTCAGGGATGTGTAGGCAGGGGAGAGGGCGCAGCTAATAATAAAACTAAAAATTACGAGGTGACATTAGCAATTCAAGCAACATTTCCTGTAGATTGTTGTCATGTGTTGATGTCAGGAAATTTTCCTGAATATTCTCTGTGAATGCTGAACAGTCTCCCGCGGGTCCCGTTTTTAGTTTTATCTCGCTGCCAGTCTTAATACTGTTGAGGCCAGTGTTTTCCGGTGTGGCTACAGACTGTCACAGAATCTAAACCAAAGGAGTGGCTGACTTCTGCAGTCTAGAGATGAAAGCAGTTTTAGGATCCTCAGCTCCGTTCCAGTAGATAAGCAGATACTTCATTTTGGATAAAGACCCAGCACTTGATAAACAATACCTTTACACCCCTCTGTCCTGCTGATCCCCAGTTTCAAACTTTTCTTCCAGGCACTTTCAAAGCACCGGGATTCCCTGTCCTGAGCAGCAAGCAGCAGGTAGGAGAGCAAGTGACTTTGACTTTGGGGACTGCCCCCAGGGCCACCACTGGAAGGTGGTGGCTCTGGACCTGCAGGTTGGGCGTTGGGGAACCCTCTTCTATTTCAGGGCGCCAGGTTCTTAGGGAGCACCAGGAGAAACCGGAACAAAATCACTCAGGAGGTAGGAGCTCCTTGAATTCTTTTTGATTCTTTCTGAGCTTTGGTTATAGTGACCCGGTAGGCTCCTGAGCATCCCCATCCTGGCCCCCCAACGCGGAGAATGGGGCAAGAGGCCACAAGTGGTGCGTGATGGGTCAGTCAGTTAAAACCATTTTTGCCCGGATGCTGCCACCTGAAGGTCCTAAGGAGACAATTTTTCCCAGTTGAAAAGTTCTCTGCAAACGGTGGAGGTCTACAGTGAGTGTTCCTCAGTGAATGTTAGAGGTATAGGAGGGTTCGAGGGTTCGGTGCCTGCTGCACCAGGAGGAGGGGCAGCTAACGGTGTATGTATGTCATCCATCCCTAGAAGGCAGAGACTGCAACAGTCCCCTCCTGCTCGCTGGGGCTGGTGAGAATGGTCTCCAGTCTGTCCCCAATGAGACCCTCCAACCTTTGGGGTCCTGGAAGCCACGTGGGTTTTAAAAGCCAGCTCAAGACGCCTACCCGTATAATTTAGAAGCTCCGGCTTGGGTTCTCCGTGGTTCTGGAGGAGGCCGGGCGGGTGACTGGGCTGAGCACTCTGTGACCCAGTCACACGCCTTTGAGTGCTTAAAGGACTTGGCACGTTGGGGACACCTGACTTGACAGAGTCGGTGGCTGGTTCGCAGGGGTTCCTGCGGGTTCTCAGGAGCCGCCACTGCAGCACGGTCCCCTCTGCCAACTGGGCGGGCGGTGCAGGTAGCGAGGTGCAGGCTGTCCCAGTCCTCAGGGCGCTCTGACCCAGTGGAATCCTGTAACGACCTGCATCTTACCCCGCTTTTCCAGCAATGGTCTTGGAAGGTTTGGTTTCGATAGAGAAGCATTACAACTTAGGGGCGAGTCTGGACCAGGCTCTGGAGGTTCATCTTCGTGCTGAGCCAGGTTGGGCGTAGAAGGAATGGGAATTCGGTGCGTTGGAGCACAGCTAGGACTGTGCTGTCCGCGGTCAGCTAGAGCGCTGGGGTAGGCAGTGTTAACTGAATACCTGAAGGTGGCCAGGGTCGGGGTATAAAGAGGAAAGCGGAACAGCACAGCGGGAAAGTGGGAAAGAAGACGCTTCCCGTTGTGATTTGCTTCAAAACTCTCAGGCTGCTGCTGGCCACCGAAGGCGGGGTGGTACTGTGAAAACCAAGGGGTCAGGGGCCAAGAGGAAGACAGCTCAAAGCTACCAAGGTTTGAATTTAGGAACTTTCCAGAAGGTCTCACAAAGCGCTCAAGTTGTAAGGGGAAAGGGTAGCAGGTGAGGTGAACTGTGGGAGTTCTGGGCTATGGAGTGTAAGCACTGAAAAATGCACCTTGTTTCTAAGAGTCGGGAGTACAGACGATTTCCTCTACTCACAATAGTCATGGAACCCGCTTACCATTGACCCAACCTTAAAACCCAGCCTCTGTCTGGTAAGTAGCAGACATTATCTTGTTTCCCTTACACCCTGAAACTGAAGCTCTGTTGCAAAGGCCTCTCAGATTTTTTTTTTTTTTTTAAGAAAAAGGCCATGAAAAACTAGTATTTTAAAAATATACCTAATGACCGTTTATTTTTCCAAACGTAGATTTGCTATTTTAAATTGATCTCCAGTCAACCTTCTGCTTACTTCAGAAAATAATCAACTTTAGAAAAATAGCGAATAAACTCAGCATAACGAACCGTGCTAGAAATTCTGGAGGCCGAAAATAAGAAGATCGCTGGTTCTAGGCTACGGAAAGATATACCATGGAAACTCTTCTTTCAAAAGCCCAAAAAAGAAAGTAATGGATGAGAGTGAGAGAAAGTGAAGGTTGTATCAATTCCGCTAATTCTTTTCCTTCAGAAGTTTTGTATTACAGCTATTTTATAAAATATACTTTTCGTCTACAAATATCTGTAATTTTTAGAGCCCATACTTAAAATGTGCCATTTCTTGTTATCTATAATGGATGTAAAGCATAAAAACGAATAATGAGATAAGAATGTAATTTTTTAAAAAAAATTCAGTGTATAAAAGCAAATAAAGAGACATAAAGGGAACATGCGATGAAGCATCTTGATTTAGTATTTTATTCAATCTATATGACTAGGCTGGAGCAGGACATTCACATATACAAGAAATAAATGTTCCGAAATTATTCTACTTATATTACATACGGATTTCGGGAATCAGAACATGAACATATTCTGCTTTCGACTGGGAAACATTTGCAGTCCTTAGGGAATGAAAACGGGGGGGAGGGAGGAGAGGGTTGTCGGCTGTTCAGTTTTATTAACAACAAAACATCTCACTCACGTTCATAGTTCATAGGTCCCTGGGAAGTATGCAAATCAGAAAAGCCGTGAAAGCCACAATTGAAGCAGACAAGACAAGGCGAGACTTGAAACCCCCAGATTTCCCTGCGTTCGGGTCATCAAGGGAGCAAAACACAGTAGTAACCGTTTAGCGGGACTTACAGCATGCTGATTTTTCACGCACAAGCCTAGCAGGTGGATGGTGCAAACCTAGACAGCGAGAGGTTCCACTTGGCTCCAGGTGTGCCAGAGTGAATCAGCCTGGAGGCTGGACATGGATGTTTAAAATGCTGGCAAGGTTCCCTCTCTGCCCGGAAGAGCGGCCAGCGTAGTCAGCCTGCGGTCCTCAGCTGCAGGCTGATGCCTCAGCAGCGCCGCAACAGCCGACAGGTGCCAACCCAGCCGCGTGCCTTTACCTGGAGCGCAGCTCCTGGCACAGTGTTGCTGCTCCAGCCGAGGCTGCTGTTGCAACATTGTCCGGGCGGCGGCGGACACTTGCAACAAAGGGGAAACGGCCTGGGGATGCAGCAGGCACGATGGGTGCTGCAGCAGGTGGCAGTAGCTCCATGGAGCAGAGGGTGAACTCTGAGCAGCTCCGGTTCCTCCTCCTCTGACTCCCTGCATGATACTCTCAATAGTGAACGAGGAACCCCCGCGTCGGGGCCGAGATCCCGAGCGCTCGTCCTGGTCCCAAGGCTGAGAACCCAGTGCTGGTTGCAAAGCCGCGGGGATGGCGCGAGGCGTGGCCGGGTCCACACCTTCGGTTTTTCTAGGAGCTTCCCAGTAGGCGGGGGCCGCGAGCAGCAGGTAGCGGAGGGGATGCGGGTGCAGCGGTGCGCTCGGGTGGCTCCCGGGCGGGGCGGCGGGATGTGCTCCCAGGCCAGGCTGCGAAGGGGCAGAGTAGCGGAACAGGAGGCTGGGGTGAGAGGCATGCAGGGTAGCGGGCGGAGGGAAGGGGCAGTGCGGGTGGCCTCCCGGGGGCGGCAGTTGGCGCTTGAAGCGCTTCCTGCGACGGAGGAAGCTGCCATTATCGAACATATCCTGGGAGGCGGGGTCCAGGCTCCAGTAGTTTCCCTTGCCTGGGTGGCCGGGCTCGCGGGGGATTTTAACGAAACAGTCGTTGAGCGACAGGTTGTGGCGGATGCTGTTCTGCCAGGCGGGGAACTTGCGGCGGTAATAGGGGAAGCGGCCGCTGATGAAGGCGCAGATGCCGCTGAGCGTCAGGCGCTTGTGCGGGCTCTGCAGGATGGCCATAGTGATGAGCGCGATATAGGAGTACGGGGGCTTGGCGGGCTGCGGGCCGTCGGCTGCGGAAGTCGTGGCTGACCGCGGCGCTCGGAACTTGCGGACAAACCCGGAGGAGTTGCTCAAACCGCCACGGTCCCCCGCGCTCCTCCGGGGAAGTGCACGTGCACGGGATCCCGGCCCGGGCAGCGGCGACTCCGAGCACTTCTGACTTATCTCCTCAGCCTTCTTGTTGTCCTCTGTCTGGTCTCCATCTTCCTCCTCTGCCAACACGTCGATCTCAACCTCATCGCGGTCAGAGCTAAGGAGATTGGTCTGCGGAGTGGAGCGAAGGTGCCCAGCTTTTGCCAAGTTCATGGAGGATGCGATAGAAGTAGTGGCAGCTCACCTGGTTTGGGGTAGGTGGGTTAGCTGAGATAAGTCTGCCAGGAAGCTGGAGCGCTTCTGGATTAGGCTTCTTGTTCCTTCTGTTTCTTCTCACCAACACTGAGTGGCAAGGTGTTCTTAAGAGTTCTAAGTTCCTCTGAAACCAGTGCGGTGGACTTCCCGCTATATATCCTTCTTCCCATTCCTCAGAGTGGGACCACTTCCTTCTGACGCAGTCCAATGACAAGGGTCCTCAGTCCTCTCTTCACACCCACCCACTACCAAGAAAGATGCTCTGGTCTTGGGTTTAACCAACCAAAGCGCTCTGGCGTTGTCTGGGCTCAGTTGATTTTTCCTCTAAGGCTGCACAAGTAAAAATCAACGAGGAAAACCTGATACCCAAAGACCTGTGACCACATCGACATTCAGACCTCTGGCTTTGGCGCAGGAGGGAGTAAAGGAATGTATCTCAAACAGAATAGCTCACTGACTTAGTGCTATATACCTCCATCAAGAGAAATGGCTGCTGGCTTCCACGCAAGCTCCACTAAATGTTCCCCCTAACTCGATTTCCCTAAATATTAAAACATCCTAGCATTAAGCGGTGGAAGGTCAGTGTAAATCTTAAAAGGCAGAGAGAGAGAGAGAGAGAGAGAGAGAGAGAGAGAGAGAGAGAGAGAGAGAGTCCCTATTCTCCAACTTCTTTTAATATTTAGCCACAGAAACAAAGGTGCATATTATCTTTTACATACAGACAGATATTCCTAGAAAAGACTTCAGAAAGCTACATATTTGCACCACGGTGACAACTGATATTTTCTTTTTCTTAATAGTCTTAACCAACTACATTAGTTTTGGCATAAAAAATTAGTTTCCCCAAAGTAGTCCTATAAAGGAATGCCCTTAGTATATGGGTGTACCTGCCTTCCTTTCGACCACCCCGACATTCATTCAGAAACATGAAGCACGTTTACTGTAATAATAATAAAGTTCAAAACTAAAATAAGGAGAGGCTGAGCTTCAGCATCCCTTCTACACTGGGGTCCATGGAGAAGCATCTACTCTGCAGGTCAGGACAAAAGCAGCCTCAAACTTTGGAGTATCTCAGCTTTTAAATTGGTTTCATGTAAATTAACCCGGCAACCAAAGTAACAATGTGGGAGAACCTGTTTGTTACATAAGTAGAGATTGTAGGCAAAATACAACACCATGGGACACATCAGATTCCTGAGGTGGAATCTGATAAAACACAATATGAAAAGATGTTTCTCTTTTTGGAGAACAGCTCCCTTGCAAGCCTTTGAGTTAAACTTTATGCTTTGTGGAGGTTTTTACTCTCCAAGGCTCCAATTTTGTGCAGCTTGAGGTAGGACAAACAAACAGATTTGAGCCCGACAGATTCGCCTTTGAATCCAAAATTGACCAATAACAATTTGTGTGACTCTAAACTGCAGGAGGGCTGGGCAGGTGTCTCATTCAATCTGATACCCCCAGATGCTGCCCTCACCCCCTGCGGGAGGGATGTAGAGCCTCCTCCTTGATTCCTGAGAGAAAAAGTATTGTTGGTTTTCCTAAAGTCAACTTCTATGGGGATTTGGGTTATTTACAAATGAAAGGGTGTAAGGGTATGCTTAAAAAACCAAACCAAACCTCACATTATGGGTGGTTCTCAAAGGCAACAGAGAAGCCAACTAAAGAGCCCCCTGTGGCCAAAGCTGGTGCAATCCGTGCAATCAGGTACAGTAGCTGGGTTATAACTCATTGTCTTAAAATATATTTGTGTGTCCACATTGCTAAAAATAAGTGATAAATCAATAAAGGAAATCTCTCTTGCAGAATTTTAATAATTTATGTAGCTATTCAAGATACAGCCTAATCCCCAACTACTTTCTGTGTGGGATGTCCCTGTGATTTTTTTTTCTCCCCAAAAGTACAACAGACAGAGGAAAAAGGGTAGCCTCTCCTGTGGAGAAATCTAATCAGACCTCAGCCAGGGAAGAAGATCAACTACCATACAGCATATTGATGTGCAGCTGCTTCATGTGATGAAAATGGCACCCTGACCTTCCTCCAAATACTAACTATAAGGACAAGTCCCAAGGGCATAAGAACAAGGGATAGCTAAGGCACTGTTGTAGTCTACAGGAGTCTAAGGAGACTTTGAGTGCAATGTTCTATCTTGAGCAGATGCAATAGAAAAAGAATATGAGGTAAGGATTCCAAACAATTGGAGCCTTATCAATGTAGCATGGTGAGATGGTGCATCTATAAATCTAAACTTTTAACACACCCTAGAGCTGGACATTGAATAGCTCATTTGGTAAAGTGCTTGCCCTGTATGCTCAAGGTCTTGAGTTGGATCTCCAGAACCCACATAAAAATGCTAGGCATGGTGGCACACTTGTAATCTCAGGGCTAGGAAGATAGAGACAGACAGATCCCTGAGGCTCCCTGGCTAGTTAGCCTAGACTACTTGGAGAGTTTCAGAGCAGAAAAATAATAATATAATACTAAAAAATAAGAAAAAGGAGGATATCACCTGAAGAACAAAGTCTGAATTTGTCCTCTTACCTCTACAGGCACATGCACATACACTATAAAAATACAACTGGTTCTTAAAAACTTAGCCAGTTCTGGTGAATTAAGCCATAGCTACTTGAGGACAGCTAGGAGGCCAGGAGGACTCCAAGTTTAAGACCTGCTAGGTCTATTAAGAGTACATTTAAGACCAGCGTGGGAAACTTTGGGAGCTCTTAGCTCAAAGCAGAAGAGGGATGGTTAGTTCCACTGTCTACTTGACACAACCTACAATCACCTGGGAATAGGGAATCTGAACTGAAGAACTACTTTTACCAGACTGGCCCATGGTCACATCTATGAAAGACTGTCTTGACTGGTCACTCACTGTGGGCAAGTGGGCCTGGACTATGTAAGAAAGCAAGCCAAGCATTGCTCCTCCATGGTTTCTGCTCCAGGTTCCTGCCTTGACTTCCTGTCCCCACTTCACTCTGTGATGGCCTATTAACTGGAAGGTGAGTTGAAATAAACCCCTTCTTCCTCTAGGTCACTTTTGGTCTAACACAGCAAACTAAAACAGCTAGGATACTGTTCAGTGGCACAGAGTCGCCTGGCACACATGAAGCCCTGCATTCGGTCCCCCATCATGTAAGGGGCTGGGAGTGATTATAAGCAGAAGGACCTAAACACTCAAGGATCTGTGAGCTAATCAGTAGATATGCAGAGTATGATGTAACCATACAATGGAATATTATTCAGCAATACGGAATGAAGTATTCATACATGTTCATCAAATGGGCCTTGAGAAAACATGCTTCAAGAATAACTAACTCCTCAGAAATTAGTGTAAGAAACATGGGAAATATTTTTTAAGAAACATAGGGCTTCCTTGGAGGTTAATTATATGTCCTCCAATTAGATATCAGTAATAGTTAGCTAACTGTGGACTTGGTAAAAGCTATGAACTGTACACTTTAGTAAAAGCATGAATTTTATGGGACTAAGCACATGCTCTCCTATGGAGCAATATCCTCAGATCCAAAAAGGTTTTAAAATCTTTTTATATTTTTATATATATTTTCTATATTTTACATATTATAATATACTCATTTAATATATACATAAATATTAATACATCATAATATATAATATAAATTATCAATATTATATTAATATATTATACCATATTATATGACAAAATATATAACTATTATATATTTGTTTAACATATATACATTAAATATATAAAATATATTTTGTTGTAAACATGTTTTATATTTTTATAATCTATATAATTCAGCAAAAGTTCACAGAAGAAATCTGGGTTTCCAAGAAGAAAGAAAATTAGAAGCCCCAAAGTCTGCTTAGGTATTTAGAAGGTCTTTTATAGGTTATACATTGACAGCCACTCAGATAGGAAACTAGAGGCATGAAGCTCCAAGATTTTACTAAGCTGTCAATCATCACGTTCCCCCATAACTGTGCTGACACTTCTGTAACTATCTTAAAGTTGGTACCAATTTTCTTGTCCCTTTTTACGTAAAGCTGAAAAAAATCTCCCCAAAGGCCTGTTTAGGTATGCAGAGGCTGAATTGGTCAGCAAACCTGCTAGAAAGTGGAAATTCACATATGCTGGGATCTTGTATTCAGCATATTTGACATATAACTGTTGAGATAATCCAGAGAAAATCATGTACTATTACCTCGACTTTATAAATAGGGATGGGTTCAGTGAAATGTAGTCTTAGGTAAACTATATCTAAACTTTGATCACCATTATCAGAATGCCTTGCAAGTCTTCCACAGCAAATGGTGGCCTACATTATTATTTTTATATGTAACCAAATATCATAGTTTAATAGGAATTAATAAACAGTTTATTAAGAATAAAACCTCTCTTCTGCATAGAACCCTGATCCTTGTGGGGGCCTGTATTTTTAAACCACAATGTATGTATGCTATATATGGGCAAAACAAAGGCAAAGCAAACACATGAGTCTTACAGACTGTTAAGAGTATGGATCACCAGTTGGGAAGTTCCCAGTGGTTAAGAACACTTGTTCTTGTTCCCTAGCACCCACATCCAGCAGCTCACAATTGTCTGTAACTCCAGCTCTAGGGGATCTGAGATTCAGGGGCAGTGTACTCACACACAGAGGTACACACATACATAAAAATAAGTCAATTTTTAAAAAGTATAGAGTACTGTTTTATATATGTTTCCCACAAGTTATACAAACTACAAGTTCCTTTTCATGTTCCAAAACACATATGTTTAAACATTTCCAAAGAATATTATTATGGCATTTAAAAAATAATTTTAATAATAAACCTAAAACACAAATCTGACTGCAATATTAGCTAACTTCCTTTGAAACGCTCATTACCATAACATGAATGCATTTTCTAAAACATAAACTATGAGAAAGGATTTCAGAGACGAGTGCTAAGAAAAACTTTACAAATAGACACTAATGTGAAGGAAGGTCGAGTTCTCCCCTATACTGATATGTCCCCAAGAAAACACCAGCAATGATCATTCTGAGATCACTTAATCAATTAGCCTCCCCTTTCTACCCAGTACAACCATTCAGCATTTGGGATTAAATTAATCACTTAATTCTGGGGGGGAGCTATCCCCCAAATCATTTTAATAGCATTCTTTGTGTTCAACAACTATTAGCCTGAGAAAGCTCTTCATTATATTCCAGCTATACAGTCTGAGCAGTTAATGCTGGCTTGGCTTTTAGTAAGAATAGGAGAAAAGTGAGTTATTGCACGCACACATAAAAAAAATCACATACATAAAAAGAAAAAATCACAGGGCTGGAGAGATGGCTCAGAGGTTAAGAGCACTGACTGTTCTTTGAGAGGACCTGAGTTCAGTTTCCAGCAACCACATGGTGGCTCACAACCATCTATGGTGAGATCTGGTGCCCTCTTATGTATACTGTATACATAATAAATAAATATTTTTAAAAATTCACTATCAAAAGTTATCTGAGAGGCTGGAGGGATGGCTGGAGGCCACAGCACTGGCCCTGTTGCCATCAACCTGGAGACTCTACCAATTCCAGTCCTTAGTGATAGAATGTCCCAACCTGCAGCTAAAGAAGCCACCTTGGGTGCACAAGCCACTGGCCATGATTTCGTATGCCCTGGTGGTGTCTTTATTACATACACATCACTGGAGGAATAACCTGTGATCTTATTACTGAATCCTCTAGTTCTAGTTCAGTGCCTGATAGACCCAGGCATCAGAGGCCAGCGAGTAAATAGACAATGTATTACAAAAGGACCATAGGTGGTTTAGGTTTCCTCATCTTGGACCTGGATCTCAATGCACCAAATATTCCCAAACTCACTATGTTTCTTCTTCTCTTCATTGGCTCTGTCTGTGTCCTATTAAATTCCTTCATGGCCACCACATTCATGAGAACAAAATTGTCAGTTATCTGATTGGTGAGTGCTTTTAAAAAATCAGTAAATGCTGCATTTACTCCTACTAATGAAGTTTTAAAAGCTGAACCACTTCCTGTGCAATGTGGAAAGAATAACCAGCAGAGAGAAAGCACTAAATGACAACCTAGCAGACACATTAGGGCACAGACTGGGATTCCTCAGTATCTGAGTTCATTACAGCACTTACTCTGACAATCTATTCTGTACCAACTATTACAGCATCAACTATGTTAAGCAGTATTTTCTTATTTCTTAAAGGGAATATACTCCACTTCTAAAATTATAATATTGAATAGTTACTGTGTTTTTTTACAACCCCCTTGTGATAGGTAATTTTGCTTGTCAACATGATTACATCTGGAGTCAACTACAACCCAAGCTGCTAGGTAGCCTGTGAAGGATTTCTCTTGATTTGAGCCTTTGAGGTCAGAAGATCCACCCTAAATCTGGGCCACACCTTCTGTTGGCAGTCTACATAAAAGGACATGGAAGAAGCTTTTGTTGTTTGCTTGCTTGGCCTCATTCTGGCAAGTTCATCTATCTTGCTTTTGAGGCACTCCTTTGAGGATGTTAGAACCTACTTCTTTGGGATCCCAACATATATTGGAAACAAACTAAGAATCCAGTCTTGGGGAATTCTTCCATTGCTGGCATCCTGTTAGCTCTGTGCCTCTAGAGCAGTGGTTCTTAAACTGTCAGTCAGAATCCCTTTGGGGGTCAAATGATCCTTTCACAGGGGTGGCATATTAAATGTTCTGCATATCAGATATTTACATTACTATTCATAAAAATAGCAAAATTAAGTTACAAAGTAACAACAAGAATAATTTTATAGTTGGGCGCTACCACAACATAAGAAACTGTATTAAAGGGTCACAGCATTAGGAAGGTTGAACCATGACTAACACACCCCTAGCCATTTTTTGGACATGGTACTTCAGATTTTCAGAATTAATGTAAATTGAGAAGATCTTGAGGTTTGAGAAATTTGGACAGCTGGTCAGTTCCTCTGGTGGTCCTTTGCCTTTAAACAATGTGTGTGGTACTATGCCATTTCAAATACATATGGAAGAATGTTTCCTGGATAGTATGATGTATGAAAGGAACAGAAATAAAATATTTTTCTAATAAAAGAAAACTCTAACTATTAATGTGCAGAAGATCTAAATTCAGTTGCCAGTATGCACAGTGACTCACAACTGCATGTTACTCCAGCCTGAGGGGGGTCTTGATGCTTTCTTCAGGTCTCCATAGACACCAACACACATGTTCATATATATGAACATGCATATTCATAAATTTTAAAAATCTTTTTTAAAAAGTTATCTGTAAGGCAAGCAAAATGGCTGAGCTACAGGTAAAAGTGCTTGTCATAAACCTTTGGCAACTAGAATTCAGACTTGTTTTGGGTTTATAATCTACAGTGACATGGAAGGCAGAGACAGGGAAATTGGCTGTAAGTTCCAAGTCTGGTGTGCATAGCATAGTAGCAGAAATAAGTTACCTATCTAAATACAAGCTAGAGAGAGAGAACTGACTCAAAAGTTGTTCTCTGATCTGCATGTGTATACACACACACACACACACACACACACTATCTACAGTTATGGTTAGCAGAAGTAGAATACCTCGATTATACAGAAAACTAACACAGTTCAAAATAGGCCAGATGAATTTAATGCTAGCAAAAAACCCTACAGTTTAATATTACATAATGAAAATCTTCTTTGCATAATACAGAACAAAGAGCCAAGTATCACTGCAATATCAGTAAAGTTTGCCACTGATTGTAAGAGACAGTTTAATTTCTTTGACTCAGATTTCTTCCTCTTTGGGAACACTAGGGACTTATTCCATTAAAAACATAATGACAGGGCTGAAGAGATGGCTCAGTGGTTAAATAAGCTCGCAGCTTTTCCAGGGGACCTTCCAGTCCCAGAGGATCCAGTGCCCTCTTCTGGACTCTTCATGAAATGGATGCACAAGGTGCACAGATAGACATGCAGGCAAAACACCCATGCACATAACATAAAAGTTTAAACATTTTTTAAAAATACAATGACAGCATTGTTTTAATATTTTTGTTACTATCAATACAATCATTGTATCTCTGTAATTATCTGACATTTAAAGGGAAAATGAAAATGTTAAAGTTTGCCATCATTTTTACAAATAATGAAACATAAATTGCCAGCATTCATACTTAAACTTCAAGGAAAATTCTGGAATTTTTGTGGAATACTTGTCTCAAAAAACCTTCAAAGGATATATTTTATTATATGAATATAAAATGTTATTATAATAATTTTGTAAAACCTTATGTATTTTATAAAATAAATATTATCATAAAGTATACTCCTAACTCATAACAGAGATAATGAAAGAATTCAGATTGAAATACGTCCATTAGGAAACTGATCCTTGTTTTTCTCATCAGTTCTTTTGGTAAGAAATAACTTCTAGTGTGATGGACAAACTTGGTCTTTGCCAGGTGCTGTCCTCTGCTCTTCTGTCTCTGCCACAGCGGTGATGAAGAGCTGTTTAAGAATATCCTTGTCTAAATTCTTGCCTGAGAATAAAACAAAGTAGGTATTACATGAGGCTTATTAAAAACAACATTTTAATTTCCAGTGTTAAATGCATGGTGTTTTCTAGTGATCTATAAAATCAACAGTAACTGCATGGTTTCTTCTACAACTTTCTAGTTATGCCTCAAATCCAAGTTAGCCCTTGAAGTAATCACTTTTCTACAAATACACATTTTCTACAAAATTTAGTTAATACTGGTTAAACAATACATTTTATCTCCTACAAACCTGTTTTTGTATTTTCCTTCAGAAAACTTTGCTTACCAATAAAGACCAGCTGACTTGTCCTCTCAGCATCCTCCTTCCAGTTCACTAGGCTCTCTTCCAGGTCATACAGCTCATGGATGCCTTGCACAATCATTTGCTGTGGTTTGCCTTTGATAGACACCAGCCCCTGCTCAAAGGACAATGATCATTCAGCTCCAGCTCAAATTTGCAAGCAACAGTACATCAAATTTAAAAATATTACTTTTAAAAAGACAAAAGGCAAACCTATGAAAATCACCTGATTTAATTATTTGCATATTATAAGTTTTTTCAAACATTATATTAATTTTGTGTACACTGATCCTCCCCTCCCCAAGATGGGGATTCTTTATGCAGCTCTGGCTGTTTTGCAATTCCCTCTGTAGACCAAGCTGGCCTCAAACTCAAGAAATTTACCAGCCTTTACCTTCTGAGTGCTAGGATTAAAGGCATTAAAAGTTCTTGATATGAAGTCCTAGTTAGCCTGAAACTTGCTACAAAGGTAGGCGGGCCTCAAACTTGCAGATATCCACTTGTCTGACTGCATGTCACCATGCCTAGCAATGATATTTTTCTAATGATAAATTAATATATTAAGATTTTTCTGTTATTTATCACAACAAAAAACTGAAAGTGATAAAATCTGTTATTGCACCATATCATAATTACTCTGCCTTTATGGGTTTGATACTTCTTTCACAAATTTAACAAGAAAATTTGAGAAGTCAAGGTATTTTGTTGGTGAATCTGTTTTGGAAATATATTACAATAAATTTATGCAATGACCAAATAGAAAGTTATTATATTCATCTGAATAAAAGTTCACTGCCCCTTTTGAATGGGAAGGTACACTAAGAGGAGCAGACCAATAAGCAAGATGTAAACTATGTAAGGTAATTTTTTTTAATACCTAGGTAAATCTACCTGCCTTTAAAAAATTAAAAAAAAAAAAAAAAAAGTTCAATGGGGGGGTGTCAAAGTGGCTGGCTCAGAGGGTAAAGGCACTTACCCCTCAACCTTGACAAACTGAGTTTGATTTCCAGAACTCACAGTAGGAGAGAACCGACACTCACAAATTTGTCCTCTGACCTCCACCTGTACCCAAATTCAGACAAACACACACAAACACGCACACACACAACCAAATGTCAAGTAATATGAATGGCTTTCTAAACTAAACAAGAATTCCAGTGTTTTGTACCTTTGTATAAAATATGACAAATGTTTACAGTATCTACTAAATACATCAAATAACATAAGGCTCAGCAGTGGCAGAATTTTCAACATTATTTCTTTGTTAAATAAAGCTCTCTTTGAAAAATAAAGCATTTCTCTAAATGACCAATCTGTGCAGAGAATAATTTTGACAGTGTCAAGTTATGAACCAGTAACTGCTGGGAACACCTCGGCAGAGGAGAGCAGGGCTAATGATCCAAGGCACACAGCCTGTTTTAACTGCAGCACTAAATGAAGATGTGCATATAAGCTATGTTTTGTTGTTGCTGCTGCTGTCTTTACAGTGATTTCTAAAGCTTCTTTTCAGCAAAGGAAATTATGAACATGAAGGCAGAGAAAGGTTATTGCATTAAAACTAGTGTTTCTGTTTAAAACAAAATACAGTTTTTACACAACAGACAAGAAAAGATACTCTGTCCAAAGTTTGTGAGGGCAAACTGCATACTCAACCTTCAGCCGTATGACCTCCATGCAGTGGCCGTCCTTGTTTAGTACATTCTTTTCCCACAGGAGATTCTGTATTGGGCGACACAATTTCATAAGACCAACCACTGAAAATGTAACAACTGTGCAACAAAACAGCTGATGAATCATTAATCAGTTAAAAATTGCATTCACCTGGATAAATACATTTAGACTCTCTTCCTTTGCACTTCCTGGTACTTCAAATGTGACTGTAATAATACTCTGTAAATCAAAAGAATAATCCATAATTTTTGTAAAATCATCCACCTACTTTTAAATCTATAACCAGATTTAAGATTAAACAAAAAGAGCCATACTTATAGAGCTTACATTGACTAATAACATTATTAATCAATAATTCTCTCTTTGGAATTAATCAATTCTACAAAGTAGATCAACAGTATTTAAAAGCAAAACCAAACCATTTCATGTAAAGGTTTGTAGCATACATGTGTCACTCTGCCTGTGTTACTCCATCTTTTCCTTTGCTCTGCAAAACAATCCTGGGAAGTGGGGACCATTTCATTTTACAAGTTGTGTAAATGAAGCTCAGAAAAATAAGCTATCATGATGCAGAAGCACCGCTCAAAACAAAAGTGTAATTCTGCTATCTTAGAAAGAAAGGTAGTTCTCTAAATGAGCAAGCACTGTGCTGAGTGAAAGAGGTTCTCAGAGAGGATGGCAGTAGTGGTATTTCAGGCTCAGGTCTTTGGAGCATCATTTAAAGAATTCAGATTTATTTTTCCTCCTGATCTCAAAAGATCTCTCTGTCTTCTCTAAAGAAGCCTAAAGCTTCCTCTAACAGGTTACATAATTAAAATTCAGGTCTCCCTTTGACAACAACATAGCCCTAAACCTCAAAATTAGCTACGAAAATACACAAAGGCTAAGCACATCCTTAAAAGCACCACTCCCACCCCAGATAGGAAGATGCTCAAGCCAAGCTTAAAATATTTATAGCAGGAAGAAAGAGGGCACAGACTCTGTGTAATGTCTTAGAAATGTTTGTCTCCCTAAACATTTTAGAAGATCATGTAAGACTGTAGCTAAAACATAAAAATTCCTGAGTTGTATTTATTTCATTTTTGTTTCACTGGTTTTGAGACAAGTAGGCTTTGAATTCACATTGAATTTCCATTTCAAACTTAGCATGCTGAGGCTTCAGGTGTGCATCAGCATGCCCAGCTTCAGAACTGTTTTTTATGCAAACTTAGAGACTAGCTACAAGCATTAAAGATATATGTAGGCAGACAATATTCTAATTCTTAATATTCTGATATTGTCAGTGAGCAAAGCAGAGTGTTTTCTTACTCAAACATCGGAAGTAAAGTTAATCTGAGAAATGTGAGGCATCTAATACACTTCCCCTTATCTGTGGAATACACAATACAGTATTTGTATGAAACTACAGATAATTCTGAGCCACAAGATAATGCCTTTTCAGTTTTAACTAATCACTTACATGCTGTGATTATAACTTCTGTGCTTAAATCCAAATGCAAAATTAGCACAAGTTTCTTTTTCTTCCTTCAAAATGTCTCAGGTAATAAATTCATTCTGACAGATCTAGCAATCTCAATATATGATTTTCCCACCTTTTTTATTAAATCACTTTTTCACATGAAGCAGTCTACAGCTTCTCTGACACATGGTATTGTCTACATTATTAGTCTTGTGCTTTGGGGGGTGATTTAGTGACACAAGGGTCACATGAACATAAGCATTATGATACTGCAATAGTAGATTTGGCAGCAGAGATGCAAATTCAGTGAATGATGGGCAGGTACCAGATTCAGCATGGATCCAGCAGATAATGGCATGATTCACACATCACTAAGGACACAGTAGAATGGTGAGAAGATTCATTATGCTACTCAGAACAACATTAAGTTTTATACTGATGAATTATTTACTTCTGGAATTTTTCTACTTAATATTTTGGACTGCAGTTGGCTATACAGAATAGACACCATAGATTCTGAGGGCTCTCTCTATTCCTTTGCCCTATGTTTATGCATTTAAAGCAAGGCAGTGTATCATGTTGAGTTTTAACAAAAAACAGACATGCCCTATTTACTGGTGAAATAACATAATGTCTAGAAATTGCTTCAACATATAATAGCAGGAGTCATGAGTATATACAGGTTCTGTGTGCTATTCTACTTTTATGTATGTCTGAAATTTACTATTTAAAAAAAATATATTTTAAAGCCCAGCAAAGGAATATTTGGAAGATAGATGAAATAAAATTGGCAAAATGTTGATACCATTTAAACTAACTGATGTATACAAGAGATCCATCCTTACTTTTGCACAGCATTGAAAATATTCATAATAAAATGTTAAACTATGATTAATATACATGTATCTAAGTCATATTTCTGGATAGATGAGGGGAAAGAACTATGGAGTATCTGAAGTGATTCTGAATTGCACCACTGTTTGAGAATCTCAGCTTTTCATTCCTTTGACAAATATTCACTGAGATGCTATTACATATCAAATCCTATGCTATGTAATGGACAATTATTTTGAAAGAAATTTGTAGAGTAATTCAAGTGGAAAGCATTTCAAATAACACTGCATGATGTTATAAATACCATGATGGGGTGTATTCAGAACACCATGAACATAGATACTGGTCATCATAAAGGTTCTTGTGAGGATTCCATTTTCTTCATCTTTTAATTCCAGATTCCTAATGTGTTATCTTGAACCTAGAAGCTCAGTAAGAATGTGCTTAAACCTCATCTTAGGACTGCTACTAAATGCCATAATCACTTAATTTCCCCTAAAATTCCACTGCTAAGGACTTACTATTTCTCTCACTTACTCATTTTAGATGTAATAAATGTTATATTCTCTGAGAAATATGCCATGCACATGGTAGTACAGCCACCTATAAACATGAGCTAAAACAAAGACAAATGTACAAGTGATTGTTATCTTGGCCTCATAAGTGATAAAGACTTGGGAACTCAGTTATAGCTTCTAGACAGAAGAGCCAGGCACACAGCTCATTCACAAGTCTTCTCACTTCTAAACTGAATCAAGGAGTTACCCTAAAGTTTCACCCTTTAGGACTTGCTTAGAAAAAAATCTAGTCTAGAAAAAAATGTATTTACTTTGTTCCTAGCATCTTAAATATCATCCTGGGAATCAAAAAACAAAACCAAACCAAAACAACAACATATAGTGCTACTGAAGGTAAAATTCAAGGTCAGTTTTTATTTAAATAAGCCATCCTTTATTTTCTCCTAATCAATTGTTAAATATAGCTTAAGCATAAAGCAGATAGAACCTCCAGATTTCACATAGGTAGAAATTCTCATCAAAATAAACTTGAATACAGGATTTTCTAAAATACCAAGAAACATGGAGAATTAGAATGCTTCTTAGCATGTGACAAATTTTCCTGCTAGACTAGATTGGACACCTTCAAAGACATGCAAAACTCTTAATCTATTAGATTAAAACCTAATCTATAAATAATATTTTAGAAAAAGAATAAGAAGTATCCTAAGTAGAACCAACTTAGGTGAAAGAGACACTTAAAAATTTTACCTGATCAAGGTGGGGTGCTGTTGGCACATGCTGAAGTTTTTTCTGTAAACTGAGAACAACCAATTAGAGATTCAGTATACTTCATATTATCCATTACCCAGAGACACAAGGCCAGTTAAGAAACAAACATTTCATAATTGAATGTACCAAAGTTCCAATTTGCCTACTCTTTGTGTAGTCTAAACTTGTACATATATGCAATATTTGTACAGAATAGTGAGTAGTCTAAGATATATGTAAAGAAAAGCTGACAGATCTAAAATATAAAAAATATTTCTGAATGCACACACAATCACAAGTATCATACAATGAAGAAAAAATCTAATTTTTAGCAAACATTCTATTGTTAAATGTCATTAGATTTATTTATAATTCAAGTAGGTTAACACAATAATTTCAGCAGGCTTAGAAACACATGCATGGCCATTCTGTAATGCTCCAAGTTTCTTACTTCTATATGCTTCTGGATATAAAAATATGCTGATAGCCTTAAAAAGTTAGAAATGTAAATTTTACTTTGTTAAGGATTTCCATTGGATGTACAAATCTACTTTTAAAGGACAAACAGAATCAAAGTATACATTTCCTATATAGTCAGTTACCAGTTAAGAAAAAAAATGAAGCCAGGCATAGTGATGCACACCTTTAATCTCAGCACTTTGAGGCAGAGACAAATGGATCTCTTTGAGTTTGAAGCCAGCCTGGTCTACATAGGTAGTTTCAGAACAGCCAGAGCTACATAGTGAGTCCCAGTCTCCAAAAAAAAAAAAAAGGGGGGGGGGGGGGGGGAGAGAAGAAGGGGTAGGAAGGGCTAGTCAGAGAAAGGGAGAGAATATGAAGTCAGAATCTTAAGAGTGCATTGTTCTGCTATGAGAAGAGCCAGAAGACCATTATGCAGAACAAATTACCACCTTAACAACTAGAGCACACATTTAGACAGTGATGTCAACAGGGCAGAGGGAGGGGAGGAGCTTAAAGCCCTGCAGATGTTCTGTCTTGATGCACAGTGAGGGGCAAATTAGTAACAGCAAGTTTAGGCTGAAGGAACTATTGTGAAAGGAATGACTCACATTGGGGGGTCTTCATAGGAGAGTGTCAAATTAAATCCTTCCCAGCTGGTTGCTTAAGGATGGGATTCTCCGCTTTAACAGCTAAGTAAAAAGAAAGCCAGGGAAGGCCTCATCTACTGGGGGAGTGGTCCTGTCCCCCACCCCCCACCCCTGGCGGTACATTACATAATACTCCGTTAAATATTCCTAAAACTGCTCTTCATCAAAGTAGAATGAGATTAGAAAATTGTTGGACAATCATGTTTCAGTGTTGTTAGACAGTGAGTACATACAACTTCACATCTAAGTAAAAAGTGAAAAAAAAATTAACAAGGAACCTTTAGGGCTAGTTCCTACTAAGTCTCAGAATTCTGTGCCCTTAAGTTAGTGCCATCATAAAAAGAAAAGAAACTGTACTCTAGTCTGGTGGACAAGCATATACTACTAAAACCTGAAATTTATCAATCAGAATATTTTGTGCAAAAAAATAACCAGTGCAATTCCTAATAATTTTCATATTCCATATGCAACCATCAGTAAGTATAAAAAACTCTTGAGGACTTAAAATGTACAACAGGAAAATGGATCAGGAAAACTTCACATCATTAAAAGCAACAATCAGGTGTTCTGATCATAACATACACATAGAAATGTATTTAAATACTCATAAGTGATTCACATATACCAAACATTCCTCTCTTCCTACTGCACAGACCAAGAAAAGCAAGTGTCGATTTTATTCAGGTGCTCCAGCATTGGTCATTGTAATTTGTTCCTGGGTTACTCTAAAAGTCCAACACCAAAAGCAATGAGTGATAGTAGCTCTTTACTGAAGACTTAACTTCTACAATGGCTAGTTCTACCCTTGACTTGTAGGAAGACAAACCTACCTCTCTGGATTTCAATTTAAAACATGAGGAAATAGCTGTCTTGCATATTCCATATTTGTAGACACTTAAGTAGTCCCATTTAAAAAAAAATCACAGTAAATGAGAATTAAAGTTCTCTATAAGATAAAGAGGTCCAATAAGAGACCATGATGAACCAACCACTCACTATGCCTACTCATAACAGCCTTACTAATTAAAAATACTCAGAAGTATCTATTTTCATGATAATAAGTAAACACATTAAAACTTAAAAGATACTATAAGCATTATTTAAAATAGCTAAGATGTGGAAACAACCCAAATGTTTATTTTTAGATGAACAGATAAAATAAATGTCTGCACTTTGTGTATATGCCTGTTCATATATATGTAAGTGGACTTTATTTTTTTGTGTCTATAATCTTTTATATCTATGCATGTGGATATAAAATTTTAAATAAAATAACAAATTAGAGATTGAAGGGATATAAGCACAAATGAATAGTGAAACAAAATAAAGTCAAAGCTTCTGGTTGGGGTGGAGCAGTCAGTCCCCAGGGGATTTTGAAGCAGAAGTATGGTAAAGAAGTCCAGTGTAGTAAAGATATCTAGAGCTAAGAGATCTTCAACATCCTCTAACCGAGTCATGTAGTGAACTTTAAAAAGAAGGAAGTCCTGACATCTGTCACTGAAAAACAAAATACCACAGTCTATAGAAGCAGGCACCTGAATATATTAGTTTCTAAGAGGAAAAGATGAGTTTTACAAGTCTGTGTTATATAACATGCCTAAAGTTAACAATCCTGTAGTGTAACTTAAAAATGTGTTATGAAAAATCTTATGTTATATATTCTTAATACAATTAGAAAAGTAGGGCGGGGGGCTGGAGAGATGGCTCAGCGGTTAAGAGCACTGGCTGTTCTTCCAGAGGACCAGGGTTCGATTCCCAGCACCCACATGGCAGCTAACAACTGTCTATAGTTCCAGGCAAACACCAAGGCAAATAAATAAATAAATAATAAATAAATAAATAAAGTTTTTAAAAAAAATTAAAAAAAAAGAAAAGTAAATAGATAACTGAATTCTACACATTAGCACATGCCTTTAATTCTAGTATGCAGAGGAAAGAGGCAAGAGGCAGAGGCAGAGGCAAGCAGATCCATGTGAGTTCAGGACAGCTTGTCTATATAGCAAGTTCCAGGCCAGTCAAAGCTACACAGCAAGATCCTGTCTAAACACAACAAAACAACAACAAAACACTGATGTCTAAGGATAAATTTTTTCCATCTCTTATAAAGATTCCCTTCAAAAAGAGATAGAAAACTAATCTATTACAAAGGGAAAGGGAGTGGTCTGTGAGAACATCCAATTAAATTTCTATGTGTTTCATGATTTTTTAAAGAGTGCTATAATGACTGATACAGAAATACTGGTAAGTTTCCGGGCTTACTTATCACTTACATTTTAATTTCTGTAGATAGAGCTTTTATGACCATAATTAGAAATGATCTTGTGAGCCAAGTTTGGTGGTACATGCCTGTAATCTCAGTACCTGGGAGGCTGAGGCAGAGGATCACAAATTTAAAGCCCAGCCTCAACTACAAAGTAAGACTTCCTTTTAATTCAGAAAATAAAACAAAGAACAAACTTGTATGTCAAAGAAATGGCATCTTAAATAATGGGAAACAGGAATGAAACACATTACAAAAATTGACTAAAATACTGAAAACATACCTTATTCCAGAGAGAATGTCATAGGCATGAAGATCTAATATATTTGAAAGATGAACTCTAAAAGGAAAAAAATGCAGTTAAATAATTGAAAGTTTTGTGAAATACATCCAGTGGATCAAGAACAAAATTTCAAATTGAGTACAGTAGCACAGCTCTAAAAATCTCAGTATTTAGGAGGTAGATAAAAGGATCAGAAGCTCAAGGACATCCTTGGCTACAAAGTGAGTTCAAGGCCAGCTTGGGATATGTGAGATCCAGTCTCAAAAAGAAAAATCTCTAAGGCTCTTTATCAAAATATGTAAGCATAAAGAGTAAACAGCCCTAGGGTTGCAGAGAGCTGAACAGTTAAAGTATTTGCTGCTCTTCCAGAGGACTTGGGTTCAATTTCCAGCACCACATGGCAGCTCACAACTGTCAATAACACCTGTTTCGGAGTATCCGACACCCTCACACAGGCATAAATGAAAACCAATACATAAAATTTTAAAAAATTATATATCTACATACATATTTTAAAAAAACACTAGGACTCTAAAGCTGAGCTTGAGAGGCAAAGGCAGGTGTAGATCGAGGTGAGTTTGAGGTCGTCTAGTCTACATAATGAGTTTCAGGACAGCTATCTGGTGGGGGGGGCACTAAAACCCTGGGGCTCAAAATACAGCACCTTGAAAGCATGTGTATGGCTCTGGAATCAATCTTAAATGCCTAAAAAATGAAAATCTAAAAAATATAAATAAAACCAAAGGAATCAAAGCACCAGAGTGTAAATTAATATCAGCTCTCTCAGGAGCCACAGGTTCAATTTTACTTGTTCAGAATGAGAACACAAGTAGAGTGAAGCTTCCCTGGTCACAGTGCTGTCAAAGCACATGTTTTCTCTGAAAATTAGTGAAAACTAAACCTTATTAGGAATGCAGCAATTCAAATCACTAAGAAACAGCCCCAATCAGCACTTGGTTTGGTTTAAATATATAAAGGTAAATTTACAAAAATGGATGACTGATTTTCAGTTTTAACTTAAGTGCACAGAAGAGCAGAGAACAGTAACTTCATAGTTATAAGTGAATGAAGAGAATATTTAAAAGAAGACAAAATTACAATCAAGAGTACAATTACATTTCAACATAGGACCTGGGCAGCTAGACATTTCTAAATATATTTTTACAAGGAAAATAAAGTTCATTTGTCACATTCAAGATGTTTGATTAAGCATCAAATGTAAGACCTTCTCTAGGTCAGACCCAGCCAGATGTGCCTACCTTGTTCACTAGCTACACACTCAGGATGGCATGTATTAAATTATGAACACTTATCTTGGCATAGACAGACAAATTCCCATCTTATTAAACAACAAATACCACAATTCTATGTTAATATACTATATCAATACTTCAAATATTGGACATGCCAGATGTTCTGAGCCAGGAAAATGATCAAGCAAGGAAGCAGATATTCTGAGAATGAGGAAATTTTTGAGTATCAATCTACACTAAGAGGGCTGGAGAGATGGCTCAGTGGTTAAGAGCACTGGCTGTTCTTCCAGAGGATCTGAGTTTGATTCTCAGTAACCACATGGCAGCTAACAACTGTCTGTAATTCCAAGATCTGATGCCCTTACACAGTTATACATGCAGGCAAAAGCATCAATTCACATAAAAAAGTAAATATTTTTAAAAAATGTACACTGAGATCAAAATCCTAACATTAAGCATACTTCTATCTTGACAGTTAAACAAATGTTTATAATAAAGACAGGCTAAAAGCACACAAGTTTATCCTCTTTACTTCAGCAAATAGTTTAAAGTCTATAAGTACCAATTCTGTGAATATTCAGTTCTGTGTTCAAAAATACCCTCCTCAATACACCAAGGCCCAACTGTGATGGTATCCTTGGAAACACTATCATTTAGGGTTAACATCCTTTAAATACTTCTGAGAATAAAAAGACCAACAATAGAATAATAACAAAGTGTCAGAATCTCTAACCAAAATCTCAATGGTAAGTATAAGAGAATAAAGCATAAGCTTCTGCATTGAAGTTTTTATGAACTTTTCCCTAAACTAGCACTGCTTTGGAGAAGAAAGTCTATACTCATTTAAAACATAACTAAAAAATTGTTCATGCATTAAATTTGTTTATTTAATTTCTTCCTTCAGAAATAAAAATATCAGATATTTTCCAAGGCATTCAAACAGTAAGATCAAAAGACCATTATCATCTCAAATTAAATAGTAAAATAAACCAAAGAAGAAAAAAAAGTCTCCAAAAGTTCATTCTCCATTCTCCAGCATGTCTTACACATCCTGCAGCCACAACTTTAGAGAGACTGACTAATAGACATCTTTTCTAAGTCAATGAGTCTCTCCACAGGGCTCACCAGGTCCACAAGGTTGCTGTTATTTCCAAAAGCTTGATGCTGAACTCTAGCACTAAATTTGCAAATGTTCTCATTTCTTTCTAAACCCACACTGATCCCACTCCACTCCAGTTTTTTCAACCTTTCTGTATGCCCTAAGCTTCAGAAACTTGACCACAGTGAGTGCACCCCTCAAGTGTCTTGTTGCTTTTAGATTTTTCAGTAACTCCTTGTTGCCAACAGGAGGAAATCCTATGTATCATGACATCCAAGGTCTTTTGTGGAAGACTCACATACCTTTCCTCTCAGCTACATGCAACCATGTGTCCTAGTCATTCTAAAATATTATTCCTGAAATATTAAGGCTTCTGTTCATCTGGAAAAATCACCTGTACTCCAGGCAATCTGAAAAAACATCTATTCACTGTTTAGGACTCTAATCAAATAACTTTACTAGTTAAGTTTCCTGACTCTTCATCAAGAAAATTTGAATGGTCATTTCTCTGCCTTCTTTTTCTTACAGAACTCTGTGCAGTCAATATTTCTGTTGTGATATATTAAAAATATCTAAGAGGTTGCTTTTTGCTTGTTCGCTTCTCAGCTTTTCCTAAATGACTGATACTGATCAATCAAGTCTTAAAAGTACTTTTATCTTATCTGTTGCTTAATTCCTGAACCCACCCTGAAATGCTGAGAAGCAGCAGAAAACTGAAATGGTTAACTTATTATTGACCAACAGCATTTTGATTTTTCTCTGTTCAATTCACTTAAATCCCTAAAATTTTAAAAAGTCCAGAAAAGATAAGAATGCATGTCCACTCCTACTTCAGTAGTCTTATGCAGAACCTTAGAAGTACATTGCCTGCTAATTAGCTTAATCACTGCCAGTAAGACAACAGCACACCTGATTCTTACTCCCATTTACAAAGTCAAGGTGAGCCTTTGCTTATTTATGCATGTTTACAGCACACTTTCACTTTTGCCAGCTTTTGTCAACTTCAAAATACTAGTGGGATTAAAATGCTAAAAATAAATAATGATTCCAATTATTTTGCTAGGAACTAAATCTCCTGTTTCTAAACTGGGAAGCTCAAGTTGCCGTTAAGTCTCAAGGAATTTGGGGAAATACTTACTGTAAGATTCATGAGCTAATAATAAGATTTCTACATACAGCTAATCTTCATGGAAAAGGTCTCTAACTCAACTCTAGTGTTCCCAGCAAGGACATGTTTAGAGTCTCAGATCCACTGTCAACAGCAGATAATGAAGAATGAGAAGATAAGCATTTTCTTTACTTGCACCCTCATCCTTAAGAAATAAAGACTGCATGATTAATATTCTTGTAAAAGCAAATGCTGGAAATAGATGACAAATGAAAACTAATCAAGAGATAGCTTTAAAACAGATAATTTCAAAGTGAAAATAAAGAAAATAGAAACTGAATACATGTTGTCTCAACAGAAACATAGTTACTGATTGGTATGATTCTTAAAAGCAAATTTAAGTGTTATAGAGATGTCTGTCATGTATAAAGGAAAGAAAATCAAGGAGGAAACAAATATAGACTGTAAGACATATTAAGGAATGACTCAGAGTATGTGTTAGATTATCATGTTTCTATAGTAGAGTTGAAAAATCTGGGAGCACATTTGCTTGCACAGTGTCTGCAGCGGGATCACACCAAAGGCATTTGTAGCTCCTGCAAATGTATACCAAATTCAGTCTCCAGCTGCACACATGCTCAGAGCAGCTGCTGCTGTTAGTGCCTTATACTTCTGTCAGTCTGTCAGCACCTCTAATCTTTGCTATTGCAGCAAGCCAATCAGCTAAGGCTTCCTCTGCATTTGACAATGGAAGACTCTCAGCTAGAGGCTGAGTGGCACTAGGCTGCCAGCTGTGAGTCTCAAAGGGGGTCTATTGGCTACTAAGCCATTCCTGTCCCCAACATGAGCATAACAAAATGCACTGAAGTTTTCTGAAACCATGACAGTATTCAATGGAAAACAGTTCAATCTACTAAAGTACAGTTCACAGAGGTTTTTAAAGAGTACAACTATTTCAAAAGATTATGTACATCTTTATAAACAGAACTGCAAGAAGTTATAGAAGATATAAATAAATGAACACACATCTTTATGAACAGAACTACAAGAATAAGTTATAGAAGATATAAATAAATGGATGCATTAAGAAGTTAAACCAAAAAAAAAAATCTATGTATCCTTATTGTAGTTGTTTGTTTTTTCAACACTAAGGTTTTAAAATATTAAAAACTTATTTAAAGACCTTAAATTAAGATTCCTGAATATGCTTTTTCCAGATTTATGTGTCATAGCTCTGTAGTTTTTAGGAAAGGTACTAACTAAATATGGCAAACTAATTTATAAGAAGCATTCAGACAATATTTAGGTCTTTAATGCATCTATGTTCTTATTATATCATAATCAAGTTACTTATCAATTTTTAATAACTAAAGGCTAAGTTATTTGTTGTTGGTATCAGTAATAGGTTTTTTCTCCTTTTCTTCCTCCTCCCTCCCACCTCATGTAGCACAGCCTGTCCTTGAACTTCCTACATAGTCAAGAATAACCTTGAACTTCTAGCCTTCTGCTGTTATATTCAAAGTGTTGAAATTATAGGCATGTGTACTATACACAGCTTGTCTAGTGCTTCGGTCAACTCCAGGGCCTTATGCACGTTAGGTAACAATCTCCCAACTGGCATATACCTCCAGTCCTAGTAAGAACTTTTAAAAGTACCTTGATCTTTGAGTTTCTAAAACTTTCCCCAATCCATTTATTGATCTGAAATAAAAAGCAAAAAGAAAAGGGTAACTTTTTCTAAAAAGCAAACAAAATCAGTTATTCCTAAAACAAAAGGTAAACAGATACAAGTATAACCAGAACTAGTACAAATTAAAATGAAAAACAAACTTACATTTTTTTAATGGCTTATATTCTTTCTCTTCAAACCACAAATCTAGCACAATCTAGCTGTCCATTTAAGAAAACTTGTTACTCAAAGCCTACCATACAACTGGAAGGCTAAGTATGACTGTGAGTTATATAAAAGGTCCTTCACTCTAGGAAAAGGGTAAGGATGTGGCTCAATGGTACAGTGCTTGCCTAGCATGCACAAAACTCCTAGATATGACCCTCAGCACTGTCAAAAAGAAAAAGAAGAAAAAAGAAAATTCGTAAGTAGTGGGGATTCCTAATGTTATTTTATACAAAACTTTTGCATGACAGTCAATTTAACACATATATTTTATAGAAATGGTGACTACGAAACACCAAAATAAAGAAAAATGGTTCCCTTTGTATGTCACAAGATACTTTAATTCCTTTAAACACTGTGAACACCTATGTATTTTTATAGCATTAATTCTCTTTTCTTTACAGATACATATCCAAAATATGTGCTGCTTATTCAGTATGTTCTCATGGGTAAGCTTTCCTGTATACAATGATTCTGAGGTAAGTCTCACTTTTGGACTACTTAACAAGAGTCTTAATCTTCTCATTGAAGAAGCAAAACTCCACTTTAATATTAGCTCAGGAAGCACTCACTAAACATCAGGCATGGCTCACCAACAGTTTCATACTACTTAAAGCAAACTTGTAGGATAGGTTTTATTCTTATTTTGAAGGTGATATTTAAGAAGCTTAAATACCACCAGCCCCCTTTAAAAAACAGTGAGAAACAGATCAAGGATTACAATCAAAGCAGACTTCAACTCCATATTTCTAAACATGTTATCTGCCTTCTACTTTAAAAAGGAGACATTTTATAATAAACAGGATTACTTTTTATAGTAAAACCTAAAGATATTATTATTACAATAAGAGAAAAATTTAGAGGAAAAAGTATAAATTTCTTTCTCTTGTAATCATCATCACTACAAATGACCTCTTAAGGAGTTATATATTTTTTTATTTAATTTCATAGCACATACTATACAAACTTGTGATACTACAGTCAACATATAAGGTCAACAGAAATTTTATTGAACATGATTGTGCTAATCCATTATTAAAAAAAAACCCTCTAAAGTCACTAAAAGTGAGCAATAGGAAAAAAGTTACTGAAAAATATGGCAGTGTCTAATTCAGGTCTTACAAAATAATTCAAGACACAGTTCCTGGACTTTACCTTCATTTGAAAAGTCCACCTTTGGTTTCAAAAGACAGCTGTCCAAAGTAGACAGCAAAATGACTGCTAGATTATTTATTAAAACAGTATCATTCATATTATTCTATCTTGATTAACCATGAACATACATAGGCAATGCAGACAAAAATCTGGAAGGCAAAGCACAGTTGACATTTAAGGAAACCATTAAAATCAAGGAGGGTTCTAGCAGAAGTGACAAAATTTGAGCAAGGAAGACTTCATTAAGGAATGGGAGGAAAAGGGAAAGTAGGTCCTACAGATGAAAATATATAATGTTATATATTATAAAGGAGGGGATGGACTCAAACTGGCAAGTAAGAAAACATTATGAGTAGGTAGAAGCTGGTAAGACATATACCTGAAAAAGTGAAGAAACTGTCTTTTATTTTTTACTCAATGATTATTTAGTATAGTATATGAGTTATATGAACATTATGTAGAATTTTCTTTTAATTCTAACTAACCTTGCTTTTTAGACATCATCAAAATAATAATTAGATCATATATGTACATGTGATTATTTTGTTCTTTGGCTATGTTAAATGTTTCAATAGAGTAATATGAGTAATATGAGTACTGTTGCATACTATTCATGTTTTCTGGTAAGGGACACAAGTGAAACACAGGACACATCAGGTTCAGTTCAGCCAGCACTTAATTATTTCATATTCCTTTTACAGAAAAAAATCAGGAAAATATGCTAGCATTAGGGATATATAAAAGTTTTGGCAGGGATCCCTTTTCCCTAAGTTTTCAGAGTCTTGGTAGTAAGGGCTGGCTTCTCAGTTTGAAGAAACTGTCTTAGGGAGTTGAAGAGGCTTGACTTTAGGAAAGAGTCAAAGAACAGCCAGGAAATAAAAACTTATAAAGGGAGTTAGTGGACCTAGAATATCAGTCTAAAAATTCTAAATTTTGTTTTGTGAGTGCTGGTGACTTATTTCATACATTCCTATTTATTTAAGTCAATTAGACAAGAACAATATATGTGATTCCTTAATGACCCTTGAAGCAAATCAACCTTAAATCTTACCTCATATTCCTATAGAGCAATAGTCATAGTAAAAATGTTCTGCATATCAAAATTTAAATCTGAAAGCATTTAACATACTTATAATTTTCATTGTTCTTTAAAATAAATTTAGGTTTACTTTTAATTAACATATAGAACTATACATAAAGATGGGGTATATGTGATGTCTCAATACATGTACAGACTGTCACAATCAGTTAAACATATCTATCCCCTCCAATATTCTTTCTTCTTGCTTTTAAAATACAATAGTTAAGTGCTGTCTACTGTACCTGATAGTTGTTCTTAATTTGTTTAGCTCTTCTTCTGAAACCAAGTCTGTTTTATTTATAAGAATCATGTCTGCCAAAGCAACTTGCCTAAAACAGCAAAGAAAAATGTCAGAAAAAAAAGTTAAGAAATCACAAAAATGTTTAGAAACAACATTTAAGTCAACAGTTCAATTAAGAACTAGCTGGGTCCAGTTTACTCTTAATCTACTCCTAATTCTACAGAAGAATTTCATATATCACTATGTAAGTTAATCCAAAAATTATTTGTTACTAATTCTATAAAGATAAGCCTCCAAGGTCTTCTTTGCTCGAGAATAATTTTTAATTAGTAATATATGTGTGCGTGTGTGTGTTAAAGAAAAGCATAAAATTCAAGTGTCCATTATAAAGGTAATAAGGATAGTTTATTTGATAAAAACAGCAAAATTTTCCTTAATTTTCAAGGAAATACAGAAAAAAGTTCACTTAACATTAAAAAGTTTGCTGAAATACTATACTCAAAAATATATCAAGATCTTGTGTAAATAGCTTCTTCATCCCTGTGAATATTATTGTTGTAAAATAGATACACAGAAATCCCAGTTAAAGAATCCAACTGATAAAATACTATACAACATAATAGATTATTTTCCTCAATTCTTCAGGAAAGTCTAATCACTGGACTACTAGTTTCTAATTCTGTTCTTAGGATATAAATCAAAAAGTACAAGCAAAATTGAAAAAAATAACTACAGTCTGTATATCATAATCCTACTTCTCTTTAAGTAATCTGATGTGGCTAAACACAAAATGTACACATTTCCAAATACTAACAGTCACAGTCTTTATTCTTTTTAAAGATTTATTTATTATTATATTATATATACAGTGTGCTACCTGCATATATGCCTGCATGTCATTATAGATGGTTGTGAGTCACCATGTTGTTGCTGGTAACTGAACTCAGGACCTCTGAAAGAACAGCCAGTGCTCTTAACTTCTGAGCCATTTCTCCAGCCCTCCATCACAGTCTTTAAGTTGGAGACATTCTATTTAACCTTTCATGGACTTCACAACTTTCTAAATTTTTTTTATTTGGCTTATGTATATTTTCTATAATAACCACTTTGTGAGAAAAAAAGTTACAATCATTTAAATTCATTTTAATTTAAATCATAATTATACAATAACTTATTTAGGAAGGGCTACAAAAGAATTCAATTATCAAACTCCAAGATAACAAGGAATCACTTGCTTACAGTCTTTATTTCCTGTGCTGGGATCATCTATAGCAAATCCCAAGAGGTCTACTCAAGCCTAGCACCATATTTGGTTTCAAAACCTTTATCCCATTACTGAAAATATGCTTAGGGTGGGAAATTAATTTAAATAGTTGTAAGTCTACAGACAAAACAATTAAAAGCACAGAAGTACTTAAAATTGTCTTAAGTGTCCAATCAAAGTATTTCAGTATTTGTCCCTCTGTACTGAGCAACAGTGAGGAGTGAGGCAGTGTCTAAGGGAGCAAATTAAATATCTTCAATTCCAAAAAAGCAGCATGAGAATAAAACACTTCTAAATGCTAACACTCTTCTAAATTCATCAAAATCAATTAAGCCGTGTCCACCATTCATTTTTATCCCATAATATAAATGGTTTAAATAAAATGCTCGTTATGATTCCATGATGAGGAGACAGCATAATGTATGAGAAGAAAAGAAAATAGTTTGCCTTAACTACTTTCATATTTTTTAGCTCTTTTTTGTTCGTTTTGTTCATGTTTTTGTGTTACTTATCTTCTTTCTAGCTGGCTAGTAATCAATATAAGCTTTAAATATGAATACCTAGTAGCTTCATTGACAAGGCCATCAGGTTTTTCTTCAGTTAAATGCTGAACAAAACAAAAATTTTAAAACAATTACTATAATACAATATAAAAATCTAAGGTAAACATAAAGGATTTTATTTTAAAGCTACCTTTTTCTGTCTTAATGAGGTTTTAAGTTCCATTACTAAATACAAATGTAGACAGTCTTAGTTATTAGTTACTATAATTGACTTAGAAGGTCACAAGGCACTTTCACCTCCAGAAGCAGCCCCTCTCTCAATACTACTTATATCCTGAAGTCATCTATGCCATAAGGGTTACAGGGGTTGTCATCTGCAAATTCATGTTTTCAACTCATCACCTTCCCTCAACAGAGACTCCCTATCACAACAAAAAGCTGGCTACTGAGGATTATAGGTAACTACATATGATCGTTTTATATTCTAATCCAATTTTATAAAGTATTTAATTTGGGGGCTGGAGAGTTGGTTTAGCCATTAAAGGCTAGGCTCACAACCAAAAATAAATTATTTCATTTTTAAAACATTTTCACTTACTTAGGCATCATGACAATGAGAACTTAAATCTAGTGCCCCAAAATAATCACAGATATTGTTTTTACATGCCACTACTAGACTATTTTTTAATAAAAGCATATTTGATAGAAGTAAACACAATTTAAAATCTTTTAAAAAAGCTTTTACACCATGTATAGCCAATCTTATGTAGAATGCTACTTAATAATTACATAAGAGTATATATAGTTATAGTTACATAAATTACATCATATTTTCTGAGGCTAGTTTCACATTTCAAGGGAGGTGACTATTATAGCTTAGAAATTAGTCTCACTAATGATTATTAATATTGCAGAAATTAATATAAACTTGGCTAAGACTATATAGTGATCCTTTTTTCTTCTAAAGGTTTACCAAATACCATTTAGGTACAACAGAACCAATCAGAAGGAACCACGTCATGACAGTGACCTAGTTATTTTATTTTTTTAAATATAATTTTATAAATTCAACCATATACTCACTCCCCAGTTACAGAGCTCAAAGACTATAGTTTACTGAATTAATAGTCCATGCCAAAAGACCAAGCTTAGCATAAAGATCAAAATCTTGTTTGCTATTTAGAAGATATTTGGTGATAAGTCAGACTTCCATTTATAAAATAACAAGAATGTAAAATTTGATATTAAGTCTACTATACAGACATACAATGAAAAGTTTTATAAAAGTAAAAAAAAAAAAAAGCACCTATCAAAGGATTCCTCATGTCTGCTAGAAACTGTAGCTTTTGTTTATATTTCAAAACAGGCAGTAATAGTTTTTTAATACTAATTAACCCAACAAACCAACAGAGTAAAAGGTTCAAACTCCCGATGTGGTCTGCCACAACAAACAAAACAAGGAAGTAAGATGGTGACCAATGTATACAAGTTTTAGTTTCACAGGAGAAATACCTGAAAATTTATTCTGGAAAGCTAATTACAGCATGGCAACTATAATTAGGACTATGAGATGGAATAACAGAAATTTCCCAAGTGTTCTAACCCTATATGTTGACAAAAACTGGTAACTACGTAAGTGGGTAGACAAAGTTAGTATCTGATTGTTTCACAATGTTTTTAGAATATATACACAGACAGATTAGGGTAACAAATTGAAGTCTATACAATTTTTATTTGTGGGCTATGGCTCAATAAAGTTGGAAGACAAAAAATTTAAAATAAATTACTACTATAGTCACAACAAAAGGGCTACGAGAGTTCTTTCCTGTAGAAATAAAGAAAAAAGCAGGAGCAGACAAAGAAAATAAATCAAAATGGTCTAAAAATTCAATAACTAAGAAAGAACTGTGCTGACCACAGTGGAAACAAATTCAATGTCAAAGATGTCAGACATCAGACAAGGAAAAAGGAGAGAAATAGCAGCATGATTTTTTGTTTTGTTTGTTTTGCTTTTTTTTTTATTTTTATTTTTTTTACAAAGACTGGTTAAATCTAATGTGGTTTCAGCTTTGAAAAAATTATTGCATAATGTCAGTCTATTTATTTTTCTGGACTTTTCCAAGCCAAACTGATTTCTGACTGAATTGTTTCAATAGCTTGTGCAATACAACAGAAGACTCAGAAAGCAACCTCTTACTTGACCTTTTATGTGTAAACTTCATTCATTGATTCTATTGCATTAAATGCTGTCACATTTGTAAACTGAAAAGAACAATGTCAGTGCCTGGATGTCAAGCTTTGAGAATAGAGAGCTGTCATTTTAAGTTGTCCAATTCTTTGCCCATGATTAAAAAATGAATATTTCAGATCAATGGGTGACAATCCCATTAGAGTGATAGCCTATGATATCAATTACCACTTCAGTTTCAATTTGGCTGGCTGGCCACAGGGTACCATTTCTCAGCTTTACTTGTGATGGGCTAGCTCTGTGAAGCATGACACCCTTAAATTGCTGCCCATTATCCAACTGTCATTACTTGTACTGCCTCAGAATTCTCTGAATCACAATCAGCTACTGAGGTCAAGCTTTGCAACCAGAGGAATTGGACAAGTTGGCAAATTCTTTATATAAAGGCAAAGTTATTTATCTGACATCTGACTTGGAAAATCTAAAGTTTCCATTATCCTGACAGTATGTCAGTTTTGTGTAGGTATATTGATTTAATAATTTAAGAGGTTTTATCAAGGTGGCAAGGGGTTAAACATATACTATGTTTGCATTATTCAGAACAAAGCTTTGTTTTGGGGTCTCTATCATGGCAGTAAAAGATTCTATTTAATTCTTTCTGTATCCAACTATAGATATAAAACTATTTCAAAACTATTTCTATAAATATAAAACTCTAGAGTTTGACTTTGAGTAAAGCATGTTAAATATATACAAAAAAAAAATGAAATGTCCAAGCTGCCATCTTAGGTACCCCACATTTGTGAATTAACTTATAGAGGAAATTAATTCAAACATGACTATAAAAATGTTCAAAATGAAGAACTTTAAGTTTTCTAGTGGATTTTTTTTTACTATCTCCATTCACATTTTCTTGAATATTATTTGCAAATAGCCATCAACATGATTTTTTTCTGTTGAGAAGCCCATGCCCACACATGAGTATATACCATCCTTCTCCTAAGTCACTTTGTTTCTCTTTCCCTCCCTCCTTCTTACCCGGGCTCTGATTGCCTTTAAATAAATGTTTAAAAAAATGTTTTAAAAAAATTACAGTCTTTAAGAAGAAACCCATTAAATAAAGTGTGGTGAAGCCACAACTATAATTCCAGCACTCAGGAGATATAGAAGAAGGATTGTAAATTTGAGGGCAGCCTGGATTCCATACCAAGTTCAAGACTGCATAGACTAAACAGTAGTACCTTCACACACACACCCATTAAAATTTTTCTGAATAAAAATGTAATATTTACAATCTTTGAGTCCTATTCTATTGATAAGTTTAAATCGTGAACTCTAGAACAGGATTTAAATGTATCAAATTCAGGCACTGAGAGTTGGGGTTATGAAGGACCAGTGAAGTAAATTGATAGTCATTTGGACAGACCTGATCAATTTTCCTACAACATAATTTCATTGAAGATTTGAAAGAAAGGTCAGTATAAAAATTAAGTTTGGATATATCAAAGAGTAAAAATACTCAACTAATGTTTAAACACTGATATTTAACTCCCAAGCAATTCAGATTGTTTTCTGAGATAGGTTCACTACATCCTCCAACTCACTGACATCTCCTTGTCTCTGCTTCCCAACTTCTGAGACAAAAGATGTGTGCCACCATACCCAGCCTCCATTAAATGGCTTTGTTCCCAATCCATATGCCCAGAGAGATGGTAGGGTGGAGGGTTGGTGCTAGGACAGAGGTAAGCTTATTCTCCAATGCCTTTTGGAACATTTCTGTTTCTTAAAATTTTTCTTAGTTCACTTGAAACCTGGGAAATGACATTTTATCTTACACAGCAATAAGCTTTTAAGCATTTGAGTGCATTTTATAAGTTGAGGCTAAATAAATGCACTTAAAGACCTCAAAAGTTGGCAAAAGCATTCACAGTAGAGTATCATTTAATGAAGAATTCCTTGTTATGCACTAATTTTTATTTCTTCTAAATTAAATTTTTAAAAACCAATTTATAGTTTGTGTTTGCTAACAGTTCTTAAAAAAACCTAAGATCTTATATATTTTATTAAGCTATAAAAAACAAAAACCAATAGTGAGAATGGATTCTAATGAGGAGTAACACATATCCAAACTTTATCCTGACTCTATAACCTTATTATAAGATATTACAGTAAGTACAATTTTTAGCACAACACCAAACTAGACTAAAATAAATACTAAGTTTAAAACCACATAATAATAAAACACAAACAAACTGTATCTTTTACTTGAACTATTATTTTGAAAAAAGGTTTTTTTTAAAGAAAAATTTAATAGAAACAAAAAGCAATACAACTAACCCCTCCATTCCTACTCCTTGACAATTATCAAGTTATATTTACTCAACTTACTTTTAATCCATATTTTGAATCTACAACAGTTATAATACCTACAAAGTAATAAACATGTTAGTCATTCTTTAAAGTTATCAGTTTTATACAACTATAGTTGAGAAGGAAAATTAAAACATCTTTTAGTTTACAAATAATATTCAATAAAGTATTTTTTTCTCTTACCAATGTGGCAAATTAAGACAATTTTGAGAATATGGAAATATGTTTCAAATATATATTGAATGACTAGCTTTATTTCTAAAAAACTAGAAAATTTATAAAATTTTAAAATTAAATCAACAATAAGTTTAAAATCAAAACTATAACACATTCCATAATATATAGTGAAATAAGACAAAGTATACAAGACAGGTTACTGCTATTTTCACAGTCAAAATGGGGCTTTTCTAAATATTTAAATTATTGTTTAAAGAATCTAAGACATCCTAGGACATTACATCCCTAACCTCTGCTAGCACCTAAATTCTCAAAAGATCAATTGGTTCAGCAATTTCTGAATATATGTCAAATCTTTTTTCTAAAAATGTAACAGCATAATATGAACAGCATCTATAAAATTGAACAAACTACATTATATATTATATTATATTACTGCCTAATGAAACTCAGCTTCAATGATTCTTACCCTATAGTCTATATGACTGAATTAAAGAAGTATTAAGACAAGAAAAAAGAAATGACAGTAGAAAGCAAATACAGATGCTGCAATAACAATGTGGTATCAAGCTTATAAATTTATACAGAATGACAAGAGTTAAGTAGTAAATGTATGTGTACAGCAACCCAAATTCTTATCTTCAAGAAAAAAATAAAAGCAGGAATATGATCTTTCCATTGTCTTCTTGACTAACTACAAAGCTCTAGCATTGTACTAAGTATGCCATGGCAACAGAGAACACAGGCAATCTACAAAGCATTTTGAAAGGAAAGCCTCAGTAGAAGTCCTGAACCAGAGCTGAGAGTAATATCTAACAATTCAGTTTTATCATTGTCTAAAACTTTAGAATCCCTATGAACAAAAATTCGATTTGTCAAAAATAAATCAAGTTTTAAAATAATAATCATATAGGAATTAAAAGTATAATATAAACAAAATGAGCTCAACCATAAAATAAATATTACTTAAAAACAAAAGAAATTATTTTTAACTTACCATCAAGATAAATATCACTCCCTAACTCAGCATCAACCCAAAACATAGAGGCCACTGCACCTGAGAATAAACAATATAAAAATATTCATCAGATAATAGTATTTCTTCAAATTGCAAAACACGTTTTTATCAGTCTTATTTTTCATTAGTGGAATTAACTGCTAAACAAACATACACACATACACACACACAAACTAGACCTATACTTCAATCTTCTTGTGAGAATTGGAGTGATAGAACTTTTCAGGATCTGACTGCATCATATTCCTCTCCATATTTCTATAAACAATAAACTCTTAGTACTCACCAGACATCATGCTTCTATTAACGCCAAAGTAATTCACCAATAAATACTGGGAAACAATTTGGACATAATAGTTGAGTATACATTGGACATTTTTTCTCATTTCCTAAATATGATTATCATATAGTTCACAAATAATAAATTCCTCCCAAGGAAAAGCAAGTAAATCACATTAACTCTTAAAATCACTAGGCCCAAAAATCTACTTGTAATCTTTGAAGAAGAAAAAGAACAAGAAAAATTACAAGTTCTCTAATGGTATGCATTGTAATCTATTTACTTAGTACTGGACATGAAATTTGCATCTGAAGAAAAATTATTTCTAAGAAAAAATTAAAATTTGTTTTTGACAGAAACGGGATTAACACTAAACCACACTTTTTTGTGTGGCAATTTCAGTGCTTTTATTATAAAAACAACAACAACAACAAAACCCACACATTCTTATTAGTGTGCCGCAACACAGGAAAAGGAAACTGACAGCAAGGGAAAGCATCTGATTTTTCAAAGCATCACCTTGCCAGTTAGTGATGGTGCTGTCTAAAAGAATGAGCACAGGGGCAAACAAGGATAACTGAACTCATTTCACTGTCTAACGCTGTCTACCTACTCTGACAAGATATGGTCCCCCTAAGCATCACTCTGTGTCAACAGTGAAACACCTGTCAGTTGTTTACAGTGATTACTCATGCAAGATATAGCAAGGGCCACAAGATCTAATGGTTTCCTGATACCTATTGATTTTTTCCCAAAAATGTAATAGTTTTCCAATTTGACTGAAATAGGATTTGTGAGTAACAGGAGCAGAATCAATGTCTGTCCTCTTCAAGGAAATTACTTTACCATGACAATTATTTAGCTAAGAACTAGAGAGTGTCAGTCTCCTAAGTGAGAAACAACTGAATTGCCAATAAGAATTATTTCCACGTTCTTGTCTAAAAATATGGTTTTAATTAATAAAGGAGAAAAAAGAGTAAATTTACTGCATCACGACACCAAACAATAAGTTAAAAAAGCGTTGATTTCTTTACTTAGCCAAATACGTAGGTATATTAGCATCATTATTTTATAACTTTAAAACCTCACTGCTTTTTATTCAAATAAGCAGCTTTAAACCTTACTTCTTATGATGATGAATTGTAAATGTGTACTACAGCTTTTATTCTAAACAACATTTACATCTGATACAATCCTTACAAGAATCACAAGAAAGAACTATCTCAACTACAGATATAGGTGCTTAGGAATAGCAAAGATAAGGGAATGAAGTGGGTGATCCTTCTCCCCAGGGAATATTAGGCAATGTCAGAAGATAATTTTAGTTTTTTCTAGGAATATGCTACTGGTAGGCAGAACTAGGGATGTTGTTAAATATTCTATAATGCTCAAGATAGCACCCCTCACAGAAGATAACTGGCCATACAAAACATCATTTGTGTCAAAGCTAAGAAATTCTAAACTACATTACAGAATCTCCCTTCTTTAAAATCTAACAAAACAACAACAAAAAATGTTCTAAAATATCAAAATTTTGCCAGTCAGTGGTGGTGCACACCTTTAATCCTGGCACTTAGGAGAAAGAGGCAGGCAGATCTCTGTGAGTTTGAGGCCAGCCAGGGTTACACAAAGAAACCCTGTTTCAAAAAACAATAATAATAGTAATCATCAGAACAACCAAATAATAAGAAAAAATCAGTTCCCTAACTATATTAGAAGTATAATAGTCAAAACTGAAAACAAAGTTCTATGTGAGTGTGGTGGTCAGAATAGGAATGGTCACCACAGGTTCATATAATTGAATGCTTGGACATTAGAGAGTGGTGCTATCTGACAGGAATTAGGAGATGTGGCCTTGCTGGAGAAAGTATGTTAATGGGGCTGGGTTTGGGGATTCAAATGCTCAAGCCAGGATCAGTGTCTCTCTCTTCCAGCTGCCATCAGATCCAGATGTAGAATTCTCAGCTATCATATCTGCCTGTGTGCTGCCATGCTCCCTGTAATGATGATAATGGACTAAACCACTGAAACTGTGAGCAAACCCCAGTTAAATGTTTTCCTTCATGTTCTGGTGTCTTTTCACAGTAAAAGAACACATGCTAAGACAGAGAGTTACTGTGGTCTTTCCTAACTCAATTTCCACTCCCAAAAAAGGTTTCAGAAGAATAGTTTACAAAATCATACTCCTTTTTAAAAATATCTCCACAAAAGGTAAGCCATAGGTCTAACTGTAAAGCAATAAGGGAGAAAATTAATAAAAGCAACAAATATACCAAGAATAAAAAATTGTAATCATTTCCATGTCAGGGGAATTTGCTTTGTAGGATTGAGACCAAAGGAACAAGAGCTCTGAGATCTAATGATGCCCATAGCAGCAAAGGTTGACTATGTATATACTAGTAGGTGAGTGGACAAACCCAAGATAGCCGGCCATGTTGGATATCTGAGGGCAGAACTAATAGTCATTTTTTTCTCATCTGTCTCGCCACCCATTTCCATTTGCTTCCCTCTTCATGTGTCCCAATAATACCTAGCTTTCAAACTGAGGCTCAAAAAAAATATTGGGGGGTAAAACAGCGAAGACATTAAAAGGAATTCCTCATCAATGCACACACGAAAAGGAAATGCCCCTCTGATCTTCCCATACCAGGCACAAAAGTACACATGCAATTTCAGCAGAGTAAATCAAAGTCAGAAAAATGTCAGGAAGGGAAAAGAATGGAGTAACTCAATAGCACGACAAATAGCAAAGGGTTTATTCTGAAAGGAAACAATACAAGAAATCAAATAGGGGCTGGAGAGTTGGCTCAGAGCACTGACTGTTCTTCCCGAGGTCCTGAGTTCAATTCCCAGCAACCGCATGGTGGCTCACAACCATCCATGATGACATCTGGCACCCTCTTCTGTATACTATATACATAATAAATAAGTAAATCTTTTTTTTCTTTAAAAAAGAAATCAAATAAAACGTTTAAGTAGCTCTTTATAGCTGAAAATCTGAAAGCAATACAGTACAAAAACAAGCTTGAAGGCAAAAAAAGAGCAGAATAATATTCTGAAGCTTTTATCACTAATAAAATAGATTTGAAATTTATTTAATAGCAACATTGCTTAACTAAGAAGCTAATTTACAATAGTAAGGAACAGATAAGAAACAAATATGAGGGGGATTATTGACATAAGGAAAATCTAACATTATAAGTGTAAACCTAGATACAACAGATAAATCAGAACAATTAAAAGAGGGCTAAGGATATATAGTTTAGTGGTAGAGAACCTATTTAGTATATGCAAGGTACTCAAAAACAGTAAAAAAAAAAAAAAAAAAAAAGCAAGGGTACACACTGCTAAACCTGATACTTTGAGTTCCAGTCCTAGGACCCACATGGTGAAAAGAGAGGATTGACCAACATGATAGAGAAAAAGAGCTGACTTCGGCAGACTGTCCTCTGAATTCCATACATGTACCACTGCATACACATTCATATTCAACCTCATTTATTCATATTAATTCATTTTCTCTCTTTCTCCCCCTCTCAAGTCCCCTTCACTTGTAAACACAAATATATAAACAAATTAATATAATTTTAAAAAGAAAATTAGACTAGTTAAAAGAACAAAATAAAATTTATTATGAAGAAAATTGGTCCCAGTATAGAACTGAATAATTTGACAGAAAAAATATTCACAGTATTAAAAAATAAAAATGTCCTTAACGTATAAAGAAAAAGTGGCTGAAAATAAAAACAAATTCCCACATTTTTATCAGACCACAACTATTTTGAGTTTGATCTCAGTGACTTTTGATGTACTATGCAAACATTAGGAGCCTAATTATCTTTATTTTTTTATGTGTATGAGTGTTTTACATGCATATATATATATATGTACGTACCATATACATGCTTGAGGCTCAAAGAGGCCTGAGGAAGACACTGACTCCCCTAAAACTGGAGTTACAAATGGTTATGAGCTGCTGTGTGAGCTCTGGGACTGAACCTGGGTCCTCTGGAAGAATAGCCAATGCTTTCAACTGCTGAGCCATCTCTCCAGCCTCCCCTGGAGCCTAATCTTCATGATCAATGATGCCCTATTCAATCTCAAGAACACTCATGTCAGGCAGCTCACAACCACCTGTAACTCCAGTTCCAGAGGATCGGAAACCCGCTTCTAGCTTCTTTGAGCACCTGTACACATATGACACACACTCATACAAACACAAACACACACACACACACACACACACAAATAAATTCTTACAAAATTAGTTTATTCCTACCAATAACTCTAAGCCAATCAATAAAATTTCAAATTCTATTAACAGTTTAAACATCTCAAGAAGTACACTGACAACTCTTATGTGACCCAAGCCAGAATTTCTCTTCCTTTAAATAATAGCAAAAACTAAATTCAGAGTAAAGCTTTAGAGCTGGTGAAATGGCTCAACAGGCAAAGCACTTGCTGTGCAAATGTCAAGACTAGACCCCAAACGTCCACATAAAATCTGGGTGGGCATGCCCACCCACTTGTAATTCCATCACAGGGCAGTAAGTAGAGAGAAGCTGGAGACAGAATTCCTGAAGCAAGCTGGATAGCCAGACCAGCAAAAGTGACAAGCCCAGCTCTTAATTCATTGGGAGACCCTGCATCATCAATACCTAAGGTAGAAAGCCCACACACCTCCTGAGCGAGGTATCACAAACCCAGAAAGATAAGCAGGGGATGTATTCACTCATTAGTAGACTCTAAACAAAAAAAAAAAGCAAAGCATGCCCAAGCTGCAAACTACAACCACTGAACAGCTTGGGATCGGAAACACCTTGGACTGACACCTGGGATCCCACTTCCCCTAGAGGAACACCTGACTCAGTCTTGATGTTGCGGGGAGAAAACTGGATTTTCCAGGAGTGGAGGCTGAACTAAGCAATATTGGGACAGTGGGACCTTGGGATCGCCTGCCCATGGGGGTGGATGGGGAGATGTAGAGAAGAAAGAATGACCTGATATGGTAGGAGGGGGAAGGGACCTTGATTAAGGATATACAAGGCTAGAAAATGTGACTTCTTTATTCATAATAAAAAGAAAGCCCACACACATTTGAATATGCACACATACATGAATGCACACAACATAAACATATGCAAAGAAATAAGGCTTTAATCTCATTTTAACTATTTCTCTAAGGTATCAAAGAACTATATGCTGGTTACTAATAATGTCACTTCTTACCAGGATCTGCTAGTCCAGTGGTCTCTAAGAGTATATAATCAAATTTCCCCTTCTTCTGCATCAAATTCTCTATAGCTCTAAGGCCACTGTCCCTGAGAATATCAAAAACATAGTCATAACTGACTATTTAAACATTTTAAAATAGTCACAACACAACATGAAAATGTTTTCAGGTACACACAAATTTAACTTCTCCTTAAGCTTCTAATAAAATGTCCAATATTTAACAATGACAAGAATAAAACAGGTACAAATCCAAATAGAAATGATATGTGTAGTAGGTTCATTTTTTATTAAAACTAAAAGCAAAAGAAATGTTATCAAACAAAAGTCAGTATGTTTTATAGCTTTATAAAGAGAAAACCAGTATAAATAATGATAAAATTTATTTATTTCAATAGGACATTTATTTCAATGATATTGTCACTAAATACCTTTTAATTCTAGTCTGAATTAGGATACAGTGTAATTTCCTTAAAAAGCAAACAAACAAAAAGCTAGTCTCTCACTAAGCAATTCAACTTGGCTTGGAACTGTCAATCTTCCTGCTTCTACCTCCCAAATGCAGGGATTACAGACTTTTATTACCTGTTTATTCTTATAATATCCAAAGTTAAGGTAAATAGTCAATGTGGTGCCTTTTGGTTAAGAAAATCTTTAAAGATTTATTTATTTATTTTTATTTTATGTGGAGTGGTGTTTTGCCCTGAAGCTAGAGTTTTACAGACAGTTGTGAGCAGCCATGTGGGTGTTGGGAATTGAACCCAGGTCCTCTGAAAGAACATTCAGTGCTCTTAACCACTGAGTCATCTGTCCACCCCCAAAAAAAATCTTTAAAACTACTTCCTCTTTCCAGAAAGTTGGACTGAGTTTGAAACATCTACAATTGTAAATAATGGAGGAGAAACTCAATTCACTATAATATAGAAAAATCAACAGCACATGTAGTAATCATGGTAATTTATCAAAGAGTTTATTTTATCAGATAATTTATCTGAGGTGCTGTTTTATGTCAGGTACTCTTCTAGGACCAATGGTAGCTAACTATTGTTAGTAAACTAACAAGGCACTGTCCATGGAAACAATTAGTAGACACTGGCCATGGAAACTCAAGTAGTAGTAACTTAACACAAGGTTCTTTCTCTGTTTGTGTTTAGGTGTTGACACTGGGATTTGAACACAGAGCCACACATATGCTAAGCAAGCATGCTACTATTGAGTGACATTCCCAGTCCTCTTTTCACTTTTTATTCTGAGATAGAATCCCATTAAGTTGCCCAGGCTTGCTTTTACTCACTTGGTAGCTCAGGTGGGCTTTGAATTTGGGATCCTCTTTCATCAGCCTCTCAAGTAGCAAGACTTAGAAATCTGTGTCACCAGATTTGGCTGATTCTTCTTTCTTCTTATATGTATATGTAGGCATGTGTGGTGATGTGTACATGCACATGTGTGCATGTAGAGGACAGATACCAATGTCAGGGGTCTTATTGAATGAATTGCCTCCACCCCTGATTTTTTTCTGACAGGGTCTCTCACTTCCAAATGGAGCTCATGAGCTAGAATGCAGACAGAGAGCTCCAAGGATTTACCAGTCTCCCTGCCTAACCAGCAGTGGGATTACAAGCTCACAATGCCACACCTGACTTTCAATGTTCGTACTGAGGTTTTTAATTCAGGTCCTCAAGCTTATGCACTTACCCACAGACATTTCCCAGCCCATGGTTATTCTTTTATGACAGCCATTTATTTTTTTATTTTAAAGAGACTGAATACTTAGGGGCTAGAGAGATGGCTCAGTAGGTAAGAGCAATTGTTGATCTTCCAGAGGAATAGAATTCAATTCACAGCACCCCAGTGGTAGCTTACAACTGTCTACAAATCTAGTCTCAAGGCATTCAGAGCCCTCTCTGGACTCTGTGGTTACCATGTATAAATGAGGTATATAAGTAAACATTCAGGCAATACACCAATACACATAAAACATTTTAAAGAAAAAAAGAGGCTGGATATTTATAAATTAGACTAATGACATAGTCAATTCAAAATAATCTTTTTTACATGTGAAATAAAACAGTGAAAAGAATTTTTAAAAATTCAATGAAAGAATAAAAACGCTAAAACAAATAGAAAATAATAGCAAGAAACACTTAAAGAAACCACAATCTAATAAATGTATATCCTACCCAAAAATACAATGGTACAAGATATGTAAGTAAATAAATTTAGTTAAATTACACAGAAAAATTAAAGCTGGGAATATATCAGCAAACATCTTAAGCCAGCCAACAAGCACACAGTAAACCCACTTCTTACTTCACTGAACAGCAGAGGCAACCATTTCTAAGTTCCAGCCACTCTTCGTAGAGTTCTCCACCTTGACTGATAGATAAGGATTTCTCTACTGCACTCCCTAGAAACAGGAATAGCAAGCAGTCTTTAGATTACCTTGACTAGCCAAGCAAAAACAAGAGAAAGGCATTCAGAAACAAGAATAGATTCCAATGCAGAAACTATAGCTTAGAACATGTATTCTTTCATAATTCTAAATCAATCCATAAAACTTCAAATTCTAAAAATAGCTTAAAAGTCTCAAGAAGTATATTGATAACTCTTTTGTGGTACAAGCCAGAATCTCTCTTCTTTTGAACAGCAAAAAGTAAACCTAAAGTCAGTATTTATTTTGGCAAATAATTAAATAATGATACTGTAGATAATTTTAACTTTTCTTTCTGTACAGTTCAAACAGAGCCAGACATGATTTACACCTGTAATCCCAACACTCAAGAGCCCGAGGCAGAAGGATCTGGAGTTTAAAATACAACTGGGCTCCAAAGCACTTTCCAGATCAGCTTGGGCTACACAGGGAGACTTTACCTCAAAAATGTAAATAAACAAGGGCTGAACAGATCAGTTAGTGGTTAACAATATTTGGTGCTTTTGTAGAGTTCATTTCCAGCACCCACATTGTGCACTGAACAACAACTGCCCACTGCCAGGGGACTCAGGGCCCCTTTCTGGCCTCCAAGGGCCTACATACATACACACACACACACACACACACACACACACACACACACACACACACACGCGCGCACACGCACACGCACACCCACACAAAACAAAAGCACAATTTTTACAATATTAATAAATAGGAGCTGAAGAGACGGCTCAAAGTTTAAGAACACTTGTTCTTGTAGAGGACCTGAGTTTTGCACCCATATGGCAGCTCACAACTAGCTATAATTACAGTTCCAGAGGATCCAACACTTTCTTCTCCCGTCACCAGGCATTCATTTGGCAAAATGCTTATATAACATAAAATATAAGACAAATCCAAATTAATAAACACATCTCCTTTTAATTTTTCACTAAATTAGTAGTTTCTGTTTTAAGGTTGCTCTGGATTCTAAATATACATTAGAACCCTACTTCATTTTGGCAAAGGTCTTTAAGCCAAAATATCATGTAGTCATTTAAAAATTAAACTTTTATTCAAATAAAAAAGTCTCTTAGTAAGGTTTACCTGGGAAATAAGTACATGTAATGTTTATCATAAGAATGATTTTAGATGTTTTACATACAAAGTACCAATGCCACAAAAAGTTTTAAATAGAAAAAATGATTTTCATTTTTTCATTTATGTACTTTCTATTCATATTTTAGTAGGCTATATAAAACATTAACTTTTGTACTGAAGATATTGCAAAAGGCAAAGCCATAAAACCTATACAAAATGAAAAAAAGAAATTAATTTAATATTTAATACTAATATATAAGACAGCAAAATACCTAATAATAAATAGCTGGAAAAGGACTATTAGAAATCTTCTAATTATTAATGGCTGAAAGCATGGCTCAGAAAAAGAGAAAGAGAGAGCGAGAAAACTTTCTTAGCACACAGGAAACATTGCACAATCAATCAATCAGTCCCTTTAGATGTACTTTATTTACTATGTATGGAGAAAAGACTTCTATTTGATGTGGACAGACTGTAGGTAGATGTCAAACTTCTGAGAATTAGTTCTTACCTGGCTAAGGCAGGGTCTCTCTTATTGCTTTTTGCCACTACACTGCATATTCCAGGCTAGCTTAGTAAAATTTAATTCTAATTTTCTAAAACTATTCATAGTGGCCTTATATTATAAAACCATCCAATCTAATTTTAAGTACAAATTATAAATTCACCAGTGGGATAAAGGGTCCTAAATATTACTGCAACATGACAGTTACTAAATTTTACTTACCTTCTCCAAATTCATTTAAAATAACTGCTATTTTTCTATTATGTTGTTCTGTCAAAATGTAGTTCAGAAGTGTTGTCTTTCCAGCACCTATAAAATATATTAAAGCAACAAAACTCAAAGACTAATTTTCAAGTCTACCTGACAATAGTACAGAGAGATTAGAACAATTTTTGAAAACTATATTTCTTATGTATATTTATAAATTATAAATACTCTTACAAGTTGAATCAGTTTTCTAACTTATGACTAAAATTTGTCTTCATCATAACTTATAATACATCAATAAAGAACATCTAAAATTTATGCTTAATAAAATATTAATGAATTATGATTGATAAAATGCCACTTCTAAAAATATATGTATATTCCTTTCATGATGCTCACTTTCTCAAGTAAGAATACTTGGCTACTTCCCTAAACTTATTCAACCTATTGCAACATCCATGAACTAGCTACAAATTCCAGCTGACTATAAAGCTACTTTTAGTATGACTAAGCAGTTTATTACTATAAAACTGATTAATAAAATGGAGTATAAAGACATTACTATCTCTACTGAATACAACAGACTATTCAGTAGAGAAATTTGCAAACAATAACTTTATCCAGCAGGTGGCATAAGAAACCTACTTTGTTCATCTCAAGCAGAAGGAAAACATCAATCTTGAGAACCAAAGATTCCAAAGTTCATAATTAAACATATATTTTTTTAAAAATCAACAACACCATAACTGCACATCAGTGTAGTTCAATTACTGGAATGTGTCATTCACATTTCTGTAAGCAGACATTTTGATTGTCTCCAATGTTTTACTGTCACAAGCTAAAAGTCTTACACATAGTTTGCATATGTCTTCTAAAATACATTTGCAAGTTTCCTAGGGCATAATCAGGAAAGAGTCAGTGTACCAGGGTACAAACATCTTCAACATTTTAGGTCATTTTCCTTTTAAGAGTTTTTGAAGAGATGACTCTTTATTTTGAAAATGCTTTGAGAAACTCAACACAAATGGGTGGCATGGAGGAGACAGGTCTAAGAACACAGAACAAAGAGGAAATTCTTAAACAAGAGGCCCTGAACATAATTATATACAGACAGGCCAATGACAAAGACATGAATGTAAGAGATTTCCTCTGAAGAATTATTAAAGCTTAATAATTAACTATGTTATAAAGAAAGGACATCAAAACATAATTGACATTCATTCAAAGTATCTACTGTGCACCAAATTTAAGGCTCTGCCTTCATGGAGCTTAAAAGTATTAAGGGAGGTGGGTGGAGAACTTAAGATATAAATTAGAAAGCTATTTTGTCACAAGCTGATCATTTAATAGGAGACATCCAAAATACTATGGAAAACTTAAGAGGGCTATTTAGCCTGAGCAGTTATAGGAAGAAATATTCCAAGGGGTATCTTTAAGACAGCGGTTCTCAACTGATGGTTCACAATCCCCTTGGGAGTCAAAGGACCCTTTCACAAGGGTTGCCTAAGACCATCCTGCATATAAGATATTTACTTTCTGATTCATAAAAGTAGCAAAATGAAAATAATTTTATGGTTGGGGTCACCACAACATGGAGAACTGTATTAAGGGTTGCAGTATTTGGGAAGTTGAGAACCACTGCTTTAAAAAGTGAAATCAGTTTAATATGTTGGACAGGGTAAGAAGGTAGGCAAGAACCAGATCATAAAGGTCCTTGAATTCCTAAGGAACCTGAACTTTCATGCAAGTAGAAGCCACTAAAGGGTGTAAATTAACACTTGGTAAAAATCAGTCCTGCTAGCACAAGGCTATATTAAGGAGCAGGAAGACTCTGTAGTTAGAAGGAGATACTGTTAGTGTTGTAGGTGGTTAGGAATCTCAGGAGCAGGATTTGTGGAGGTACTTGTGTATGGAGTATTTGTTGGACATATTAAGTCTGGAGCTGTCTGTAGGGCATCAAAACAAAAACAAAACTAAAGGGTGGAAACTATTTAGGTGGAAAACCTAGGAGGTCAGGGCAACAGTATTCCCAGTATTTCAAAATGAAAAAATGGCAAAGGAGGCAAAGTGCCCCCTAAGATCAGTCAGCAACAAGGAGGTTGCTTAGGTTGGTCCTGACCCCAGATCTTCAGACCTGCACTGTTCCTTTCACCCACCAGTGAAAAAAATGCAGAAGGGCAAAGGAGCAGGTCTGAAGGATGCTCTGTGAAGAAGGAATATGCTCACCGTCTAGGGAGTAGTGACCTCTAAATCCAAAACATTATTCCTTTATAAAAATTAGTCCCAAGTAAAATCTAGAATATTCTTGGCCTGACTCTATAAGGGAGGGTGTGAATGGTGGTGGGAGGCACCAGTGAGTTTTTAGTCATATGTAATGTGTGCTGAGTCCCTGCTTGTCTCTTGCAGCACACGGGAATGAGAATACTTTATTCATATTCATAATCACTTATTCATTGTTGTCCTCTGTTTTAAAAGAATATTTGCAAACGTTTCCAACGAAAAACAAGCATGTGAGCTGACCTTCAGAAAACTACACCATGTTCACAAATCTGTGTTTTCAGGTATCCCCAACTAAAAGTCTTAAAGGCAGAGATCTTACTCTAACTCGATGACCTACAGGGCTCTGCAAGCAGCCCTCAAAAGGTGGATGGGGGCAGTTTACGACAGAAAAAAAAATCCCAATAGCTGGAAGAGTTTGGTTCCTGTGAAGTGGAATCGCCTAAGCTAAGCAAGGTGTGGGGCATTTTGCATATAGAGCATCTTTTTAATTATTATTATTTGCTTCCCTTTTTTGTTAGTCAGGGCATCTTTTAATAACAATAGACCGTTGGTTTTGTTGTTGCTTCCTCACAGGAGAAAACAAACTCAGGTGACTTTTATTTTCATTCAAAACTGAGATGGACGGGCTTCACAAAGGTAAGAAGACAGCTTACCAAGAGGCCGCAAGGACAAGGTGAGGCTGGGTTTAGGAGAAAGAGACCCCAACTCCTACCTCGGGAGCCTGAGGATACAAGGCAAGCCCCCCTCCGAGAGCATAATTCACGGCCTTTTCTGAGCGACCATTAATTACCTAAATACCCGGTGATAATTGTGACTGGAATCTTAATGATGATGTCAAGATTCTCTTCTTCTTGGTTGTTGGTCTCAATGGGGATCAATTCAGGGCAATCCTCCGCGTACTCTTCTTCCGCCTCCACAGAATTCATACCCGGTAACATGCCACCGGCAGGCTGTACACCGCCCCTCAGCCAAAAACCTTCCACAGTCGCTCTGTTCCCTCAGGATTCAGTCGGCGCGGCGCTGATGACGTCAGCACAACGCGACGCGTAGGGGATTCTGAGTAACCAGCCCGCTCTCCGTACGAGAACTAGACACGCCTTCACGGGAAGACACGCCCCTATGCAGAGATGAGCACGCCCACTCGAGCAGGTGGACACGCCCCTCACAGGGCAAAACACACCCCCGGATATGAGTCACGCTCTAGGGGCGTGTCCCTTGAGCGTAAGCCAACCTGCACTGTGTTGTTGGGACGCTAGGCGCTCCCTTGTGTCCCAAGTGTTGAGGGATCCCGCCTCTAGCTATTGTCTGTTGCTAGGGCTAAGGCGAGCCAGGTTATGACTTGGAGCGGCTTCACCAGAGCAGTTCCCACAGGACAGACTTTCTCACGTTGGTATTTTTTTTTTTTTTTACTCTCAATAAGTTCATTTTTTTCATTCACAAGGAAAAGAATGATTATGAAGTCATGCTACGAATTGTAACTTTTCTACCAGAAAGATAACTAGCAAAACATTTTACAATTATAATTACATATTATAGCTATCTGACCTTTTACAGTGTTATAATTTATATTAGTTTTATTTACTTTCGTTCTCGTTGTTTACCTAGATATTATGTAAACTCAGTTCGTTATTTTATTTGTTTGCATTTGTTTATAGTGAGCTACTTGACAGCACCCTAGCCGGAAAACATTGAATTGCACCTCTTCTATTCCAACCTTGAATACTAACTAAAATCATGAATTTACTTAGAATTGCTGAACACTTCTCTGTATCTTTGCTTTGTTCTTATACACATGCACACAAATAATGTTTAATTTTGCTTGTTTTTCAACTTTATAAAAATGGTTTTATACAATGTATATAATCTCTTGGGGTTTGCTGTATTTCCAGCTTCACTACTGAATTTCCTGTCAATTGTTTTCAGGTGTTGCTGTTTTGTTTTGTTTTGAGACATTCATACATTTTCCCAACAATGTAAGAGATCATATTGATCTAGTGCCAGTATTAGCAGACATTAATCCTCCTTTACCAATTACTTACAAAATAATACCCCAATGTGATTACCAGCTGCATTTCATTGGCTTATGAACAAGACTGGGCATCTTTTTATGTGTTTTAGCCATATTTAATTCTCGGCCTTAGAAGAACAGTTCAGTCCAGATGGCTAGCAAGCAATGCTGTGTCAAAATGAGGCTTTATAAAAAAAAAAAAAAAAAAAAACTTTGTTGTAGAATCTCATTTTAACTAGGCAAAAATGTGTTACATTTTTTATGCTGTAGAATATCACGTAACTGTATATAGGTGTGTTACTTTTGATTAGCCTACATTTGTTTAACTATGTAAAGATGTTTTTGCATTTGTTTCTCATTGCCTGTCTCAGGCACCTGATTGGTTTAATAAAAAGGGAGTGGCCAATAGCTAGGCAGGAGAAAGAATAGGCAGGGCTGGCAGGCAGAGCGAATAAATAGGAGGCAAACTCTAGGCTTGAGAAAAGAAAAAGGAGGAAAAACAAGGGGGATAAGAGAGGAGAGAAAAATGAGGGGGACAGAAGCCAGGCAGCCATCAGCCAGCCAGAGAAACAGCAAGAGAGTAAGAAAAGGTAAAAAGCCCACAGCAATAAGTAGATAAAAAGGAACTGGTTAATTTAAGTTAAAAGAGCTATCCAAAAAAGCATGCCTTTGCTAGGCCAAGCATTCAAAACTAATAAGTCTCTGTGTCATGATTTGGGAGCTGATAGGTGGCCCCAAATAAAAAGCCTGATACAAGAGTTATTATATACATTGGGTGTTCAGTGTGCTCCAAACACTCATCAACTGAAAGACAATCAAAGTAGTATATCCAGACAGGGAAAAGGAATTGGCAACAAACAGGTACAAAGTACTGGTGACCTGCTACCAGGTGAACAAATCTCAAAAACATGCTAAAAATAAAGCCATTCACAAAGACCACACATTGTACAAGTCCATTTGTATAGTCTGTTCACACTAGGCAAGTCTAGAGACACAGAGAACAGGTTAGTGGTTGCTAAGAACTAGGGGTTTAAGAGTCACTGTTAATGTATTTTTATGGTAATAAAAATGTTTCAAACTTGGTTATCATTATGGTAAATCAACCCTGAATTCACTGAAAACCACCGCACTGTACACATTAAATTAGTCAATTTTATCTTCTTACTGTTTAGGGTTTGTGTGTGTATGGGGAGGAATTTTGTTTGGTTGGTTTGGTTTAGGTTTTTGTTTTAGTAAAGGGCCATCATGTGATCAAGTATTGGGAAGTTTTTGTTTGTTTGTTTTTGCCCCACAGGGAACTGATGACTTTATCAGTTTGAAGTTCTGACTTGAGGTTACAAACATAGTTTACAATTTGGCAAAATTGTTCCTTTAGGCTTTTTGCATATACCCCCCAATAAAATGATTTTCCATGCTGGGTAGTTATGGTACACACCTTTGATTCCAGCTCTTGGGGAGTAGAGACAGGCAGATTTCTGTGAGTTTGAGGCCAACCTGGTCTACAAAAGTGAGTTCCAGAATAGCCTGGACTGCTACACAGAGAAACCTTGCCTCAAAAACCAAACAAACAAAAATTATCCATTGAATCTATGAATCTATGAGCAGAAATTAGCAAGCGTATTTCTGAGAAGCAAGGTTTTAATCTATTAAATCTAAGACTCAGAGCCTACCTAGGTAGTTAGATCTGACTTTATCTTGTATATCATAACAGAAAATTTACCATTTTCTAAGTGAGCCTTTTATTATTATTGTTTCATTGAAACTGTCCTTTAAAGTAAGTAAAAATAATTTTTGCATATAATATGATAGAATGTATCAGTTTTTCATTTACCTTAAAATTCTCTTCATACTTGGCTTTGATATTTTTTATTTTCTGAAAATAAATTTATGGTAAAACAATACTAGCAATAATCACAATGTGTAGAGTCCTTATTATCTAATGAACATTATATTGATCATATTAAATACATTTAACTCTATGGCAAACACTACTTGTATGCCCACTTCATAGATGGAAAACTAAATGTAAGAAATGAAGTATTATGCTCAAGAACATACAAACAGTGACAGTTCAGTGACTCACTCCCGATCTACCTTAGCAGGAATTCCACCTTCTGCAACCCAGGGATCTGCAAGCTCTAAAAAACTCAAAATAAAACAAACAAGCAGGTAATAAACACTTTAGACTTAACAGGTCCAAAAGCAAACATGGGAGCGATGTGTTCGTATAATAAAGGAGAAGAACAACTTATACAACCTTTAAAATTTAAATTTCAGTTTATTTAAAATGTGCAAGTCATTCATAACTTATAGTTTATACAAAACCAAGGGAGGCAATAGGGTATGGCTTAATCAACTCCTGATATAATGCATTCTAATATTTTCTTGCACTGCGCTAAATAAAGTTTAGTGAAAAGAATTCACTACCTTAAACTTGAGTTATAAATCTCTCAAGCATTTCAGCAAACTCTTGCTCCTCAGTTTTGTGTAACACACTTACCTTAAGCCTAGTGCCATGCAGGAGAGGGCTGAAGCTCAGTAGTGTAAATTATTACATCATTCCTGCCCAAGTGGGGAAACACCTAAGTTGGATAGTATGTGATCTTTTCACAGTAGGATTCCTGCTATTGAGGAGCAAAACAGATAAACTCCCAGGGAGTTTAGATTCTAGCAGCTCAGCTGTGTGAGTGTCACCCTATTGTACCAAAGTCCTTGGGCATATTTTCCTGTCATTCCCCATTGTTTCATTTTTCTTCCTTACACAGTTACATCTGTCACCATGAGAAAAGGTAATCACTGTGACAATATCTAAACCAGAGGAAAAATAATGCCAACTTTGCCTTTTCTCTCTGTTTTGCAACTTCCTGCATAGGCACACTCATGGCCAGCAACAGCTACTGGCGTAAAGAAGGAAACTGAGAGTTTCACAATCAGTTCACTTCTTCTTATTTAGCAAACAAATAAAAAAGATTTCTGTAAATATTTAATCTTTGCCAGTTTGTCAGATACATTTTTGAATGCACGTGAACATGACAGGGACATATCTGAAAGGCCTCAGTAATGGCAGCTATTCTTGTGACTGTTTTAGTTAATTAAGGTTGACTACTGATATTAAGTATGTGATAATCTTATGTTAAAATATACAACCACTCTAAAGAAACGATATCTCCTCACTAGAATACTGAATTTGGTTGGTAGATGAAATATGTACATTTACATGTTTCAAGAAGTATGACTTTCATGTCTAAGGCTATTTAATACTTTTGATCCTTGTTATCTTGCAGTGGTTGAAAAATGCTATTAGTAAGGCTTAACTTACATGCCAGTCACTTAAAAAGCCAGCTTCCTACAAATTCAAAGGCAAAACCAAACACTAATGAAAGCCTGCAGGCAGACTAGATAAAGTGGATATAGTATCAAACAAGGAGCTACCTTGAGCAACACCACAAAAACAGTGAAATAATTCATGTTGTAATTGCTTAGGGAGATAGTTTAAGCAATATCTTCTTATCAATAGAAATTTGAAGCTATCATTTGTGGCCTTAAATTTTACTTTCTAACATTTACAGTTTTAAGAAAGTATACTCCAAATACACTGATGCTTGCTCACTATTTCTTGACTGTAAATAATAAACACAGAAAGGAATGAAACCTCTCCTCCACCTTTCCTCCTCATGCTCCCGTCCCAATTTCCCTTAAAGAGTGTGAACCTTACTCTGTAAGTGTGCCAATGACTGGGTTTTTTTTTTTTTAAAGATTTATTTATTTATTATATATACAGTAGACAGAAGAGGGCACCAGATGTTATTCTAGATGGCTGTGAGCCACCATGTGGTTGCTGGGAATTGAACTCAGGACCTCTGGAAGAACAGTCAGTGCTCTTAACCTCTGAACCATCTCTCTAGCCCCAGGAGACCTGGGGTTTTAGAATCCTCCAGTTCCCTCTGTGTAAGTTCCTTGCTGCCTTAGTTCCTCTGGGATATTATAAAAGAAAATGGGACAGAAGACCTTGGAGAAAAAAAATTTACTTCACACAGTTCTAGAGACCATGAAGTCCAAGAACAAGGTATGGGTGGATTTGTTGTCTGCTAAAGGCCTGGCTTGTGTGTCCTCCAGAGGAGATATGTGCTGGATCCTCAGCTGGTAAACAATCCAAAGCTCCTTTCCATTTTTGTTTGTTTTATGAGATCTTTAATCTCTTCCATGAGGACAAACCTTGTCACTTACCCCTAAAGGCTTCACCTCCTAATACTATCATTAGTGATTAAACATCAACATACAAATTTAGAAGATGCATTCAGAACACAGCAGTCACCAAAATTTTACAGGAGAGAGAGATGAATTAGTTTTTTCTTAGATTAGTTTAGTTTACTAAGCTAGTCCTTTTGGTTTAACATTTTTTTCCTCCCTCCAGTCTTGGTGTGAACTGCCCCAAATTTGTAGCAACATAGATTTTTCTAGTCACTTCCTTCTCTCCATCTTATTACATCATCTTTAGAGAACTTTCTTCAAATTAGCAACTTACAGCATTCTTATTTTCCTACATAGTAACTATACTGTTTTAGTGGTACAAAGAATGTCTGACTAATTGCAAAATTCCTGAATTAAGATCTCTATTAGGAAAGTTTCCCCCATCCATATCTACTGCTATGGTCATTGTGCAGATCTTGTTCAGAAAGGTATGTTGATGTTTTCTGAGTACAGCATTCTTGCCATATCTAAAAGATACCTTCTCACAGCAGGCATCCTGGTCCCCTTATTATTACAATCTTTCCATCCCCTCTTCCAAGATGTCCCCTGAGCCTTAAGTATAGGGAGGTGTATTGTGTATATATCATTTGGAACTACTTACCTTATAGTCACTTATTCTCTTGTGTTTGTACCATTGTAGAACTCTGTAGTAGCCTCCTTCAGCTGCACAAAGAAGATTCTTTGATGATGACTGAGAGCTACTCTTCTCTGTGGGTACAAGTATTTAGTATACAGTGCATGTGGAAGCTATAATGACTTAGAAAATTGGCATTAGTATGTACTCTGCTAGGGTCTGTGACATTGCTAGCTATGTGTAATTGACTAGGTTTACAATATCAGGCATCTACTTTGCCTCTGTTGTGATAAACACCATGACAAAAAGCACCTTGGGGAGGAAAGGATTTATTTCCTCATATGGTGAAGGGAAATCAGGGCAGAAACTGAAGGCAAGAACTTGGAATTAGGAATTGAAGCAAAGACCATAAAGGAATTCTGATTACTGTATTAGTCCTCATGGCTTCCAGGGTCTTCTTCTTTATACTACCTAGGACCATCTCAAAGTTGGCATCACCTCCAGTGGGCTGGGCCCTCCCACATCAGTCATCAGTTAAGAAAATGCCTCCACAGACTTGCCTACAAGCCAATCTGATAGCAAGGCATTTTCTCAACAGAAGTTCCTTGTTTCCAGATGACCTTGGACTGGGTGAAAGTGACAAAGAAGAGCTAATGAGAACAAGTTTCCTCTTACTGAACTAGTTTTAAGTCCAACCAGACAGCCGTTGGTTATCCTCAAGATAAAAGTACCACTATTGCATTACTAGGCATATCTTGCTGGGCCAATCATTGTTGTGATCCCCAGACTTTATAGCTAGGTAGGTCTTTTTGTTGCTTTTCTCCCTTGGCAGCTTGTATAGCACCTTCTGGTCCTATGAGAGGTAGCCTTCAGGGAGGAAGCTTCCAGATTCCCAGCCTGATTCTTCCAAGTCCTGTGTCTGAAGTATCTTCAGCAATAAGGTCCCACCTTCAAGTTCTGTGAGGTAACCTGCAACAAAAGGTTTTTGGCCCCCATCAGGCCAGAGGTCTAGACTTGCCTGTGGCCGAGTTGTACTCACGTTAGCCACCATTTGTTGTATTAAGTTTTTGATCATACTCTTTGGTCTAGCCTTAAGGTTTTGATTGGCTGTCTCACAGAATCACAGAATCACACAGACGCTTATATTAATTTTATGCTGATTGACTTAGGGCCCAGGCATATAACTCTTTTATCTTAACTCATGATTTTTTATCTTATTTAGCCATTTGGCTCAATACCTTTTTTTTTTTTTTTTTTTTTTTAAAGAAAACAATTTTTTTAAAGATTTATTTATTATGTATACAACATTCTGCCTCCATTATGCCTGTGTGCCAGAAGAGGGCACCAGATCTCAAGATATATGGTTGTGAGCCACCATGTGGTTGCTGGGAATTGAACCCAGGACCTCTGGAAGAGCAGTCTGTGCTTTTAACTTCTGAGCCACCTCCCCAACCCCCAGCTCGATACTTTTCTTCAGCAGCATTTTAACTTTTTTTTTTCTGCATCTCTTGGCATCTCTGCTCTGCTCTGAGATGTTCTCAGAGTTTTCTTAGTTGGGTAGCCCCATCCACACTTCCTGTCTGCCTCTGGCCAATCAGCTTTTTATTAAACCAATAGGAGGGACAAATATTTACAACATACCATAATCCTACTACAATAACCTGACAATGGCAATAGCATATTGTTTGGGGGTCCTTTGGATCCCCCTAATCAGCAACACAAAGGGAGATTTCCCTCATGTGGCACTTGGGTTTTTGTTAGTTTATAGCTCTTATGAGGAACATTATCACCCCCTGTGGAGTAATTCTACATAAATGAGATATGTAAATATATGTGCATACATGTATAGGTTATATGTATTTTAAGTAAGCTTGTAAAATAACGTGTTTTTCCACTTTTTTTTTCAAACACCCTTAGAGTCTCTTCCCCCCTCTTCCTTTCTCTCCCTTTGCATTTTCCTTCTTCTCCCTTCACCAGTTAAACTTGCCCTATGTTCCCCCTTTCTGCCTTCATAGCACCCATGTCCTACTAATCCCACCCCATGGTCCTATTTTACTTTTCTGGATTCTGTAGTTACTCCAGGTTATATACTCTAAACTCTACAAATAAGAGAAACTGTAAAACTATATCCAACTATGGAGATACTTGGTTGGCCATGCTCAGTGCTGTTCTATTCACAATAGCTAGAAAATGGAAGCAGTCTACACGCTTATCACCCAATGAATGGTTAATGAAAATTGTGGTACAAAGGAGGCTCTCCTGTGGAGTCGAGGCATGTATCTGTAGTTCTGGGAGTCCTGTCTAGCCCAAGAAGATTCTAGCCATGTCAAGCAGGAAAAGAAAAGCCACTGGCAGTGCTGGCATGCACCCAAGATTGAACCCAAACCTCACATCTGATGACACTCAGAACCCAGATGCCATCACCTCAGTGAACAAAGAAGTCATCATTGTCAGCAGTGAGGACATTACTTCCTTTGGAACAGAAGGGCAACAGACCAGGAAGGAACTACAGGATTTATTTGAAGAATTTGAAGAGCCCATTAGGAACTTTGTTCAGGGAAACAAAGATTAATGGCAATCATCACAGCATCTTTTTAATTCATGGAGCAGAAAGTTCAAAATGTTCTAAAAATCCAGTGTGAACAAAGACAGAAACTTTACCAAGACTATTCTGTTCAGATTATAAATTTGAATAGAAAGTTATCCAAGGGTGCAAGATCAAGTCAAGAAGCATACATAAACACTCTCTAATATGTTTAAGGAGCACCAAAAATTTATCCATGAATCTCTGATTCTTCAGAAGAATAGAATGGAAGAATTTAAATCACTGTGTGAACAATACTTGGAGAAACTTGAGACATTGAGGGATTCTTGGGGAAATTCTGTGGCTGAAGAGCTGAATAAAACTCAAATAAACCTATGGATTTGTGTGATAGGAACCTCCAACCCTTAGGTACTAATGGCAAGTATTTCTTGGTAGCATCATAATTAACAGTTAGCAGTGCATTGATGTCAACACCAGAGGACCTGAGTTCGATTCCCAGCATCCACATGGCAGCTAACAACTGTCTGTAATTCCAAGATTTGACACCCTTACACAGTTATACATGCAGGCAAAATACCAATTCACATAAAAAATAAAAATAAATATTTCAAAAAAAGAAGAAGAAAATTTCAGGGTAAAAAGATGAAACTGAAAAATATTATTATTCTGTGTGAAGTAATCCAGCCCCAGAAAGACAGATGCAGCATATTCTCTTTCTTGCTTCTAAACTCTGATGGTTTAACTATGTGGATGTCTCCCAGAAGTGAAGACCACCCATCCCAATGTCTTCTGCCTTTATATGTGGCAAAGTGAGAATACTGTGGCTTTGAGATATAGGCATGTGGCAGACACCTGGAACCTGGCATCTTCATTTCCTGTTTTGTCCTGTTGTCCAGGATGTGGGAGTGATGGTTGCAGCACATCCTGGTTACTGAAGAGAAGAGCTACACACAAGAGGAAGTGGAGCAGGGACTCAGGAACAGCCTCTCCTGTGGTCAGTGCCTACTGAAGACTTGACTAAACCACTAAAGAGGGGAACTGAACTTGTATGTTGTTTAGGCTTCTGTTTATGCTTCTAAAACTAATTATAACCAATATGAGGTTATGGGTTAGCCGTCTTTAAAATCACATATATAACAGGGCCCTGGATGTGATATTTAAACAGAACAGAGGTCTTAATAGGCAGAATTTTTCTCACACTGTTGGTCAGTCTTCTGTCACTGATACTGCACAGTATGAGCAACTTAATGGATGCCAATCCAGTTTTAAATTTGTGACCATGTTAAGTATTTTAATATGCATTTGTATGCATATGTATCTTTTGTTTTAACATAAATAAGAATACAAATAGACTTTGTTCTAAAACGTGGTAAATTTTTTTTACATGACAATATGCACTGGTGATGCTTTCTTATAAGAATGAGGCCTATGTCCATGGGTGCTATAGTGGCACAAATATTACATGGGTAACCAACAACTTTCCAATTAGATTTAAGGCCTGCTTCACAGGAAGAAACTACTGTGGAATAATCCTCTTGTATACTATAAAAACTTGTCACTCAAATAGGTTTAATAAAATGCTGATGAGTGAGGGGAAGCTAAAGAGATAGTTCAGTGGTTAAGAGCACTGACTGCTCTTCTAGAGGACCTGAGTTCAATTCCCAGTACACACATGGCAGCTTACAATTTTCTGTAACTCCAGTTTCAGGGGACCTGACACTCATGGCAAAATACCAATGTACATAAATTAACAATTTAAAAAGTATCTCTGATTGGTCAGGAGCCAGACAAGAAGTATAGCTGGGGTGGCCAAACTGAGAATGGTGGGAAGGAGAAGTGTTGAGCTAGATGTCACCAGCTAGATACAGAAGAAGAAAGATGAGAATGCCATACTGAAAAAAGGTATCAAGCCATGTGGTTAAACATAGATAAAAATTATGGGTTAATTTAAGTGTAAAAAGCTAGTTAGAGAGGGGGGAAAAAAGGCTATTTAGAGATAAGCCTGAGCTACAGGCCAAGCATTTATACTTAATATAAACCCCAGAGTGACTATTTGGAAATTGTTGGAAGAAGAGACAGGACAGAGAAAAGCCTCTATTTACAGGAAACACATGCTTGGTACAATAAATCTGACCAAGAACTCACTATCTTTTGCTAAATGAACATAATATCAAATTTCCCTCTAACCCCATGCCTCTGTACTCACAGATTTGTGTAGCTCTCAGACTTTGTTGGAGAAGTTTTTTAGTGCAGTGGACAGTGGTTAATGCAAAAACAAACAAACAAACCTCACAGATGACCAAATTGCAGAGAATACTTGTCAAGTGGAGTGTTCATCCACAAATGGGACATCTATATTACCCCTCAAGGCTCAAGGACCACTGTGAAAAGAGGGGCAGAAAGATTCTAAGAGTCAGCAGTCAGGGAGGACTAGAGTAAAGCAGTCCTGGACCCTGCAGGACCGTTGCACTTGTGAACTCATAGTTGTTCTGTTTATCAGCACAAGACCTACGGAAGGTAAAGTCAGTGAACATTCTATCCTGGAGAAGAAAGAAGCTCATAAACTCTCGCCTCTAACTGAGGAGCTGGACAGTTCGTGGACAGACTTCTGGAGTAGGGAGACTCACTTTTCTTTAAGAATGTAGTTGAGTAGGTCAACCATTCTCCAGTGGAAAGCCTCACAACCAGGGATATATGAACAACACAAGTCACTCTGTGAACTAGGCAGGCCTCAAACTCACTGAGTTCCACCTGCCTTTCCCTCCTGAGTGCTGGAATTAAAGGCATGCACCACTACACTCAGGTCTGTTTAACTTTTGAGATGTCTCACTATAAAATCTGGGCCAAAGCGCAAGTTCCAGGGCAGCTAGAGCTACACAGAGAAACCTTATTGTTTTTTTTTTTTTTAAATGATAAACAGTGTAAGAAAGTATCCAAGTAGCTGTATCTTATGCACTTACAACAAACTTTGTTTCTACTCCATCTTGTTATTTTAGTTATCAGAACTTCTTACTAAATAAACTTTAATAACGACTCAATTACACACTCTACCTGGCAGGTGCAGTATATTTGAGAGGGTGGACATCCTTCTGATATCATAGCTACCTCAGAGAGGTTGGCCAGATAACAGAGAAAATGTCACCATTTAAAAAAGAAAAGCCTACATTTTTATTGTATTACTGCTTACAAAAGAATATAGGATTGTTTACAATAAATATACATCAACAACTCTGTTGTGAAAGAAAAAAACTCAACCATCTCTTAAAATATTAATTGCATATACCCTTGAGCTAGAAATGCTATGATAGGAATTTGTCATACAGACACATACATGAAGACATTTATAATATTCTAAGCATGGTCTTCAGGGCAAAATGTTAAAAGAAATAAAACTATTCAATTACAGAGAAACAGCTAAATAAGTTGGGCTTACATGAGAGCAAGACCAATTGTATTATAAAAGTTGCTATGGCCAACATTATTTTTAGCAACCTCTAAGGGGGAAAATGGTCAAAAAGATCTTGGATGAAACATTCTGATTGTTTTGGGGACATGGAGGTTGAACTTGGTGCTTCCTGACTGCTAATACACACTCAGACTAAGCTTCAACTCCAGCCTGAAGCATTCTGATAAAAAAAAAAAAAAAAAAAGAACCTACACTGTAAGATGTGAATTGTCTATCTATACATAAATACAAATGTAATTTCATATAGCATCCATACCGTATAAACTAATGAAGTCTAATTTCCTCAATATCCACTTCGTAGTTTTATGATCATTTCATGATTTAAAGTGAAAGGCTGTCTTGCCAGGAGATTAAATAAAAACTCCAAAGTGAGCAGTTGGCATGTTCCTTCTCAGTAGACATTGTCAGAAAACAATTTAATATATCATAACGGAAACGGAATGTGCATGCAATAAACCTATCAGCAGAGCTAGAGCACCCACCTGGACCTTGGCCCCATCTGGCTAGTGTTCTTTGTTTATGGACTGTGTGAGCTCAGAATGTACACACTCACCCATCTTCTCAGAGGGTTTACTCTAGCATTGTGCTTTGCTCAAATGTTCTTGGGTGAATGATTCCGTCTTTCCAGTATTTGCATTTAAGAGGCAAAATTAGAGATCAATTGCAATTTCTCTTTTAATATTGAGCAAAACTGAATCAAAATGTAAGGCTAAAACAGAAGATGATTTATAAATATATATTGTTAGCCCAGGAAATAATATCAAGGATTGATGGATGGGACTGCACCAAATTAAAAAGCTCTTCACAGAGACACATACAGCAGAGTGAGACGTTATCCCACAGAATGGAAGAGAGAGCTGCTATTCATCTAATAGGATTGTTATTCAAAAATTAAACACCAAAAGAACAAATAACTCAATCACAAACAGGCAAATAAACTGAGTAGCTTTTAAAGAAAAATAAATGACCAAGAAAATAAAAGAAGGAAGTGGAAATCATTTATTTAAATCTTGTCATTTGTTTCAGGAAAGTCCTATCTGTGTCTGGGTTCAATGTTACATCCTGAATTCCAAGTACAGTGGTGGGGGGATGGGGGTGGGGGATGGGCAGAAGCAGGAGGATTGTCACAAGTTGAAGAACAGCCTGGCCTACATAGAGAGTTCCAAGGTAGCCTAGGCTATATAGTGAAAGCCTAAGAAACAAAAAATAAAAGTAAAAAACAAAACCCAATTAATAAACAAGATAAAGTCACATTTCTGGGATTTCTGGACCAGAAACCAACCCAAGAAGCTACATTACATGTTGTTGTCTTGCTTTTTTTTTTTTTTTTTTTTTTAACCATCTATCTTGTTCAGTGTGTCTTTCATAACTTTAATTTTCATGACTTGGAAAGAATTTTGGTGAGTTATTCTGTAATAGTGTCTCAACTTTGGTGTTTTTCTATGCTTAAATTTGGGTTACACATTCCTGGCAAGGATGCTTACAAGTTAATGTTGACCACCTCACCATTCACCACCTTAGTGAATCCCTAACTAGCCCTGCTAACCCAGTGAAGCCAGAGGGAGCCCAGGAAGAGTTCTCTTTTCTTCCTAAAGGGCAGGGAGCCCTGGAATGGGTTTGCCCTGAGGGAGGGGCCTGTGCATACATACGTGTACCTGGGATCTTCAACTGGCTCTCTGGCCACACCCACAATACTGGTGCCCAGAAACCATAGATGTTGCCCAGACAAAGGCCATGCCTAAAGGTCAAGGTGGAAATTCCTACTCTCTACTACACTACAATCGATCCCATGGTTAAAGTTCCTGTCAGCTTTCTCCACCATAAAGTTACTGTCCCCCACTGTGGTTAATGAGTGAAGAGATACTTTAGAACTATGCAAATATCTTCCCCATCCACTTCCTTTGCAGTGCTGGCCATGGAACTCAGGACTGGGCAAGCACTCTGTCACTGGGAGTCGAGTGCTTCTTTGGGGGTTTTGTTTGGTTTATTTGTTGGTTGCTTTGTCTGTCTGTCTGATTGTGATAGGGCCTCCCTAATGTAACCCAAGATGACCTTGCACTCACTATGCAGTTTCATTCTCTCAGTTCTCTTACCTCCAACTTGAGGGCTAGGAGTTACTGGTGTGCAGCACTGATACCTATTTTGTTATTGTTGTCTTGTTTCAATCATATTTTAGTGAGCTAATTTACAATCCAGTCTTGTTTCTTAAAATACAGTTTTGTTAATGCATAATTTACATGTTATACATCATAACTGTACAACTCAATGAATTTTAAATGCATTTATAATCTGTAAAATAAATCACCACAATCTAGTTTTAGAACATGTTTATTATACCCAAAGTTTCAGGCTCAGCAGATCAAGGAGCTGGCTATGCAAGCCTTACATCATGAGTTCAATCCCCAGAGCCCACTCAACGATGGAACGAGAGAACCAATTACACAAAGGTATCCTTTGGCTGCCATATACACATTGTGACACACGCCCACCCCCACTATATACACACAATAATAACAAAATTATAAAGTTCTTTTGTGTCTGTTTACCATCAGCCTGCTCTACACTTCAGGCCCTGGGTAACCACCAAACCTCATTCTGTCTTTTTCACATGAGTTTTTCATCTTTCTCTTACTTGACTTTTATCCTTGTTCATCACAGCATAGCAGTGTCTTTTCTGAATTTTGAAGTTCAAGTCTGTCCTAGTTGGTGGTTTTGTTTGTTCGTTTGTTTGTCCTATTGCTGTGATAAATACCATGACTAAAGGCTACTTGGACAGAAAAGAGTTTATTTCAGCTTACAACTCAGGCCATACTCCATCACTGAAGGAGTCTGTGTAGGAATTCAAGGTAGGAATTGAAGCACAGGGCATAGAGGAATGGTGCTTACTGGCCTGGTCTTCATGGCTTGCCCAGGGCCACCGATGCAGAGGTGACACTGCCCACAAAGAGCTGGGTTCTCCCACATTGATCATTAATTAAGAAAATGCCCCCAAAGACTTGCCTACAGGTGATCTGATGGAGGCATTTTTATAACTTGGATTCCCTCTGTAGAACTTTATGCCAACTCAACAAAAAATTAACTAGCACAAACACAAAATTTTTTGATCTCTTAAAATCACTAAGCATTTTGACTATTTCCACATCTACCCCAGACTCCTCCAGGTTTTCCACTTTGTTCCTACTCTTAACCAGCTGAATTAGGTTATCTCCAAATTCACAAGTACCTCAGAGTACAAGTGTGGTACTTAATGGCGAGGATGAGGCCATTAAAGAAGAAATCCATGTAACAGGAAGTCATATAGGCAGGCATTAATTCAGTATTGGTGGCCTGATAAGAAAAAGGAGATTAAGACACAGCAGCATTGGTCAATGAAGACCATGAGAACACAGTGAGCAAACTGCCACCTGCAAGCCCCTCCTCCCACTTCCCGGCAGCTGTATATTCACGACTTTCTTCTTAGGTGGTCAGATACTGCACAAATTCTATTTGGTATGTAATAAAAACCAAGCGCCAGATATTGGAGAAAAGCTGAAATACTGGAGATACAGAGAAACAAACCACAGCCACTTCTCACCTGCAAACTCCTCTGGCTTCTCTCCATGAATCCTCCTGTTCCAAACCTCTCTCTTAGCCCACCAAGGAAGTGTCCTGGAAAGTTGAAAAACCTCCCTCCTCTTCCTCAGCCCAGCTATCTCAATTCCTCTTTCAATATTCCTAAAACTAGGATGGAAGGTGTGGGTCACCACTCCCTGACCTTCAGGGCTTGGCTCTGTGGTTGATTCTCCCCTGATATTCTAGACTAATTTTATTAAATATATATCACCACAGTCAAATATCACAGAAGGATTTTCTGATCTCCAGAATCATGGATTAAAACGGAGGTGATGGAGTTGGAATTCTATTGTGTTATATAACATGAATGTTCCCAGAATTCTCCCCATTTACAGAACTGAACCCCATGCCACATTTGCCTAGTGTTCCTCCAGAAGGAGGCTATATACCTTATCCAGCCTTGGTTAGGTCAGTTTTGGGATTGTGTGGAAGCGAAGAACCACTTCTTACACAGACTTCTAATTCACTCCTGTTCTTCACTTCACCTTTCTCCTCATGCCAAAGCATGAAAAGGGGCCTCTGATGCAAACAGGCACTAAGCTATTGCCATCAAATGGAAATAGTGCCCCTCTTGGAGGCAGAAGAGAAGCCCTTTAAGACTTAGGAAGTAAACAAAATGTATAAGACTCATGACGTAAACAAACTTCAGAAGTCTTCTGGAAGCTGCTGAAATTTACAAGACTCACAGTTCACATCCCACTGAATCCCTGTTACGTAAGCAGTACCGATTGCTAGTGAGAACTACTGACAGCCCAGTGGCCTGCAAGTTGTGTACAGAACTCCAGAGATGCCTTCGTGAACCATCATTCATGACAGGATGTGGCAGCCTTTGAGTTGCTGCTCCAGTAAATGACCCTTACACCATAGTCTTTTAACCTCAACAAATTCACTACTTTACTAAGGCAGACTTGGGTAGAATCATTGGTCGGTCATTGGTGCTCCATCTCAAGTAAATGGATATTTGTTGACACCTGTGAGGTTCATGGTTGGATGTCAGGAAAGCAGGAAGATGGCAGAGTTAGGATGGAGTGGGAGGGTAAAGAGAACCCATGGCAGTGAACACACAGGCTTACAGATACACCCAAGCAGGCCGGTGAAGGCAAAAGGTAAGACCTCAGACCCAAGGCCATATTTATACAGAATCACACGAAAGTAGTTATGTAAAAGATCACATCACTGTTTATTTTGTGAGTCCCCATCATCTGCTGTCTGCCATTTTGTACTGATTCATACTGTCCCCATGTCCAGTGTTAGCTGACTCATACAGATACCCGTATTAGTGCTATACTGTCAAAACATAAACTAGCCCTTTACATCCTTTAGTTTCCAACATCTCCCAAGGAAATTTCTATAGCAGATTGTGGTGGGAATATTCATGTGTATGCTATGAAAATCATTCTGTAAATAAAGGAATCATTTTGACCTGTGGTGAGCACCATAGCAGTAGGCAAGAAATCAGAGACAGGCAGAGGAGGGCGGAGTTAAGACAGACTTGTGCCAGCTGCCAAAGAAAAAACATGTAAGGGGCCCAGGTGAGGCATGACCATGGCCATGTGGCCAGGTAGATTAATGGAAAGGGGCTGAATTAAGATGAAAGAGCTAGCTAGCAATGTGCCTGAGACCAAACAGGATGAAATTAATATAAGCATCTGAGTCATTTTGGGAGGATAAAAGCATCCATGGGCAGGTTGAACCTCTGGCCCGTACAGGGTCAGAAACCTTGTACAACACCAGGTAATTCCCATTTATCACCAAGAGATATCATTTTTCTTAGGTCAACTAAATAAGTTACTTCTTTATCTGTGTGGCCTCTCAATTTGAAATCACATTCTTTTGGTCTTTCTAAGTCATCCTCCTGGTGGGTTTTGCCTTCATAAACATCTCATTTACTTGGTCTCAGCAAAGAAACCAGAGCACATGCATATGTATTTAACTGATCTTGTCTGTTTAGAAGTCCAATTTGCATTCGTGCACATCCACTAAAGTCTGGCTCAGGAGGACAAAGATGAATGAACAGGCCTGCTTTGCACTTTTGCTACAGGACATCTCCTTATGTTAAACATATCTGGTCAACAACTGTGTGTCCATAGAACAGAAGTTATACTTTTCATTCATACTTTCTCTCTTTTATAGCTCACTTGTAGACAGCTGTAATTACAACCAAAGGATCCTGTAAAATACCCTACCCTCTGACCTTAGTCATGGACTGTAACAAGGGTACAATTAAGACTCCAGCAGCTGCTTTGGGACAGTAACAGACTGAACTTTTCGTGCTCAGTGTGTAGCGGAAACTGGCTAAGCAATGCTATATGTATTAGCCTATTTAATCCTGCCTTCAGTATGAGAGTATCTATCTTGTACTGAAAATCCTGCCCTATCTCCATGTTTTTGCCCACTTTACATATCACATTTTGGAGAGAGATTCTATGACCTCTCTGGCATCAATTTGATGCCACATATGTAGGCACATAAAGATTCCTTGCTGGCTTGAGAATGTAGCACAGTTGTTAGTAGCAGTGTAACTTGTTTGGGGCCCTGGGTTGAATCCCCAGCTTCATCTGTCCAAGATAGGTGTGGTGTCCTATACCTGTAATCCCAGGTGTGGTGGCCTACACCTGTAATCCCAGGTGTGATAACCTGCACCTGTAATCCCAGGTGTGGTGAACTACACCTGTAATCCCTTGTGTGGTGACCTACACCTGTAATCCCAGGTGTGGTGGCCTACACCTGTAATCCCAGGTGTGGTGGCCTACACCTGTAATCCCAGGTGTGGTGGCCTACACCTGTAATCCCTTGTGTGGTGACCTACACCTGTAATCCCTTGTGTGGTGACCTACACCTGTAATCCCAGGTGTGGTGGCCTACACCTGTAATCCCAGGTGTGGTGACCTGCACCTGTAATCCCTTGTGTGGTGGCCTACACCTGTAATCCCAGCACTTGGGAGGTAGAGGCAAGAGGACCATGAACTCAATGTTCTCAGTGAGTTTAAGGTGAGCCAGAATACATGAGGCTTCATCTTAGGGAAGGAAGGAAGAAAAAGAAGAAGGCAAGCAGGGAGGAAGACAGGAAGAAAGGAAGGAAGGAAATGTTCATTACTCCAGCAAACCATAATTACTAATCACTCTTTGTTAAAATAAAAAAAAAATTACCTGTTGGGGATGGTTGAGATGACTCAGTGGAGTAAAAGCACTTGCCACCATGCTTGACTTTGACTCTTCAAAAGCCACACAGTGGAAGAGAAGGATCCAACTCTGGCAAACTGTCTTCTGATATTCCCATAGGTCATATAGGATGGGCATCTACACACACACACACACACACACACACACACACACACACACACTCCCTCACTCAAATAAATAAATGTAAAATATAATAAAATTATGTGTTGGTGTATCTATCTACCCTCTATTATATCAGATCATAGATTTCTGAGCATGGTGTGAATATGTTAGTCTTCATGCGATTCCAGGTGCCTATTGCCTAGTATAAATAAGTGTAAAAACTGGACTTTACATAAATCTCTGACTGAATTAAAGTTATGATTTTAGGCATTTGTTGAGTAAGATGTTATAAAAGTCTGTGATGCCTTTTATTTATTATTCAGAGCATTGCTAATATTTGTCAGTTTTTAATATACAGGGGGCCAAACCCAGAGCCATGCTAGACTTCTGAGTTACATTATTAGTCTTGAAGAGACAAGTCTAGCCAAATAGCTCAGACTGGCTTTGACCAAATATGATAGCCAATCTGACCTGTATATATTGGCTACTGGGAGTATAGGTGTGAAGTACCATATCCAGTTTGAATATTTTAAATTATTCTGTGAACACTTATCCAAGAAGTCAATGCTCACAAGTTTGAAAAATACTAATTTTCTCTATACAACTTTAAACTTTGAGTTTTCATCTAAATAAAACCTACAAGGCTGTCTTTTTCACAGATGATAAACTATCATGCTTTGACACCTTTTGTGTTAACAGAAAACACCTATTACATAGTTATAAATGCAACAAACACACTGAAATACATAAATACAATGCAAGAAATATTCAGAAATGAACTTCTGATTTCTGGTTGTTACTGTAAATAGGTTGGTTGAAATTTTCTGGGATCTAAGTGATAAAGGTTCTTATCATAAGACCCAAGGAAATGGAAAGTCTTCCAACAGTTATCAGATTTATACAGTGTTTCTCAGGGACATGGTTTTCTCCAGCTCAAACATTCTAAAACTCTTAAGTCAGCCAAATTTAGGCCAAAGACTGATGGGATAAAATTTTAAAAATGAGGAAAAATACCTCCTCAAAACAGCCTACATTTGTACTGTTTTATATGCAAAAAATTTAACTGCTTTGTTCTGTTATATGTTATATATGTTATAAAGACATATGTTATATGTCTTTAGAGAGCCTTGAGAATCTTGCAGTGAGTGCTGGTTGGAATTAGGGAAGGTCTAAGGGTATTGCAGGTAGCCTTTAAGCTACCCTGGAGAAACACAGTCACTGATTAAATGTTAGTTTTCTGGGGATATTTATGAGCTGGCTACCCAGAAATGAGAATAGATGGTCTCCTCATATAAACAACATTACAGATAAACTTAAGAAACATGCTGGACACAAAAGGTTTCACTTTAACTTCAAAAGAAAGAGTGGCTTATGATGTTTATTGATGGTCAGGGTGCTCATTCTGGAGAAACAACCAAGAAGAGATATGGCGTGGCTGCTTGTAGCTGCCAAGTTCTCTTTGCTCTAGGTGCTCACTGTGTAGGAATGTTTATTATAGTCATTTATTTCTGCAGAGTTCATGTATATTATGCACTGAACAAACTTTACTCAAATAATAGAATTAAATATGGACTGTATAGCACAGCATTTACATCCATAAATGTAGCATGGACTCTCTGTCATTTTCTAACGATCTGCTCCTCTTCCCAGAGACTCTGGATGAGGGACAGTATGAGCAAACAGTGACTTCCCTAAATGTGGCTTCCTGATAGGACACTTAAAGCGGTAGGGAGGGTAACTGAACTGTAAATTGCACCTGATTAACCACATTTTAAGACATCATTTCCAAAACTGGATGGTTATGTGCAAAATTTTTACTAAGGAATTTCTGACTCAGATCCCACAGGTTTTATTTTTTGCATTAAGTACATGAGTGTTCTTCACTTTCATATAGCCCCCTCCCTTATAACGTTCTCTCAAACCCATGTCCTCTTTTTCTCCCCTGTAATCATACAAATACACACAGACACACACACAGACACAGACACACACACACACACACACACACACCTGAATGAGTCCAGTTAGTGTTGCTTATATACTTGGCAGAGGGTTAACCAGTAGAAAATGGACAACCTATCAGGAGGCAGGTTGTCCTGAAAGAAAACTGACCGTCTCTCCCTCAGCAGCCATGGAGCTACTGACTGTCTGTAACTCTTCATCTGGGGTGGAGCCTCATATGCTCTTTCCTAATCCATGCTGGGATGTTGGCCGGTGTGGTCCTGTTAGGACAACCATATTGTTCAGAGTTCATGGGTGTAAGGTTCCTCTCATGTCCAGAAGACACTATTTCATAGCAGATCTTCTAGCCTTCTGGATCTTACAATCTTTCACTTGGCTCTTCTATTGTGTTCCATGAGCCTTGGATGAGTGTTGTGTTGCTCAAGTTTGGGGATGGGGACTCCATAGTCATTTACTCTCTGCACTTTGACTAGTTGGAATTGCCTGTAATGGCCAAATGCTGCTGCTGTTCCTCCTCCTCCTCCTCCTCCTCCTCTTCCTCCTCCTCTTTCTCCTTTTTAATTTTGTTTTTTTCCAAAACAGTTTCTCTGTGTAGCCTTGGCTGTTGCGGAACTTGCTCTGTAGACCAGGATGGCCTAGAACTCACAGAGATCTCCTTGCTTCTGCCTCTCAAGTGCTTGATTAAAGGCATGTGTCACTACCACCTACTAAAAAGCTTTCTTTTGAGGTGAGTGATGGCCTTATCTATGCGTATAAGGATAAGTTTTAGAATGTAGTTAGGAATTATGCTGGTTCAGCTAAGTGGTAGTAGTAGGGTTAGGGTTAGGGTTAGGGTTAGGGTTAGGGTTAGGGTTAGGGTTAGGGTAGGTTCTCATAAATGATCAGTGACCACATTAGCATCAGGTATTCTGCTAGGATTTTTAGTGCCAAGAATGATTTCCTTCCTTTTGAATGGGCCTTAGGTCAGAGTAGACAGATGGAAAACTAGAGGTTTAAATTGGGTTGTTTTCTTGATGCTTTGTTTTTTGAGGGGTTCTCTATATATTCTGGGTCTTAATCCTCTGTTGGATATGTGACTGACAAGTATGGGATTTCTTTTCACTCAGTTAATATTTCCTTTGCTGGCAGAGACCTTTTCATTTCATTAGGTCCCATTTGTCAATTGCTGGTATTAATTCATGAGCAAACGGAGTCCTGTTCAACAAGCCCTTCACTTGTAGGATATTCCTTATACTTTCTTTTAGCAGTTTCAGAGCTTTGGATTTAACATCATCCACACAGGTTAGTCATATAAGGATAGTTTAACACACTCAAGTTGATAAGTAAAATAGATCATAGAAATGGGTTTAAAGACAAATATCACATAATCTCTCAATAAATACTGAAAAGGCCTTAGGCATAGCTTCATGATAAAAATCCAAGAGAAGCCTGGTAGTTGTGGTGCATGCCTTTAATCCCAGCACTTGGAAGGCAGAAGCAGGTAGATCTCTATGAGTTCAAGGCCAGCCTAGTCTACAAAGTGAGTTACAGGACAGTATAATAAAAGCCTTAGCAAGCTCATAATAAATGTCATTTTAAATGAAGAAAAATTTGAAGCAATCTTATTAAAATTAGAAATGAGAGAAGACTATTCCCTACATGTACCTCAAGCACTATCTCTACTGTTTTTAAATGTAGTGCTTGAAGCCCTAGCTAGAGCAATAACAGAAGGAAATTAAAGCAGTATAAATAAAAAAGCCAGGTGATATTTATTATATCACTATCTGCAAGTAATATTTATTATACATAAGAGATTCAACAGAATGGAAGGATACAAAATTAAATGACAAAACTTAGTAGCCTTTTTATATGCCAATGACAAACATGCTGAGAAAGAAATCATGAAAACAAGCCCCTTCACAGTAACCTCAAAATAAACACATGTCTAACCATACACAACCCCACAAAAACAAGCTGTATAATAAGCCTAACCAAGGAGGTGAAAGATCTCCACGATGACAATTTTACATCTCTGAAGGACACAGTAGAACATGGAAAGCTCTTCAATGCTCATGGATTGGTAAAACTGATACTATGGAAATGACCACACCTAAAAACAGTGTACAGATTTATGACACTGCAGCTGCCTGATAGAAAAGATCCAAAAATACATACAGGAGGAAAGAGTGTTTTCGAACCATGGTTCTGGGAGAGACTGGATACCCACATGTTCAAAAACAAAACTAGACCCTTATCTCTCTGCACAAAACCCAACTCCAACTAGATCAAAGACTCCAGACTCCAGTGTGAAACCTAAATCTCTGAAACCCATATAGGATTCTCTCTCTCTCTCTCTCTCTCTCTCTCTCTCTCTCTCTCTCTCTCTCACACACACACACACACACACACACATCCTGACCAAAGTTTGCCCTCCCTCTCCTCCCTATCCCTTGTCCCTCTGCCTTACCCCTCCATCCACCCCTCCTCTCTATTCAGAAAAGGACAGGTCTCCCATGGATACAAAAAAAAAAATGGCATGTTAAGTTGTAGTAAGACTAAGCACCTCACCTCACCTTGTATTAAGGCTGAGCAAAGTAATCCTGTATGAGAAAAAGTGTCAGAGACACCCTGCTCTCACTATTAAGAGTCTCACAAGAAAAACAAGCTGTCACATATATGCACAGCACCTAGGCCAGTCCCATGCAGGATCCTGTGGCCCATGAGTCCAGGCTAGTTGATTCTATCCCAGAGGATTCTTGAAGAGGAATGTTACTCAGAAGAGTCTTCCTTCTGTTTATAGAGCAATTATTGAAGAAAAGACACCACTTCCTTCTCAGGCTTCTAAGATACTGTTCAAGGAGCCTAAAATGACCATTTTCTGCAGCTGCCAGACCCAGAGGATGCTGTTCAGGAAGGTCCAGCCTGGGGCATCAAGGTATAGGCATTAGAGATATCTGCAGGGTGACCAAGATGAGTGAGCTTTTCTGCAGGATCAAATGTAGTTCATGCAGAAGAGCTCTACTCAGAGAAAGACTCCAACCTCTGGTGATGGAAGGAGAGGCTGTTGGGACACTACAAGGTCTCCACAGGAATAGGAACACACAGAAGAGCTACGATAGGAAACGGGTAGTCATTCAAATAACCTCCAAAAGTCAAGAAAGCCAGCTACGAATGTCCACGAGGCACAGAAAGTCCAACCATGTCAGCTCTCTAAGAGGTTGTCATTCCTTATACCCTTCCCCACCCCCATCCTCAAGAACTCAGAACCTGGCCACCAGCTATGGTTAAAGAAGGAAGTAGAACAAAGTAGGGGAAATGACCTTGCATTCTTTCCTCTCCATTCCTGCTCCAGACAGCTGGAGAACAACCTCTGGGGGAGGACAGATGGAGCTGTGATTGACAGCTCGGGGAGAGATGGAGAGATTCTGGTCTTAGATAGGAAGCCATGTTCTCTCTCTCTCTCTCTCTCTCTCTCTCTCTCTCTCTCTCTCTCACACACACACACACACACACACACACACACAGACACACACACACAGATACACACATACACACACACACACACACACACACTCTCTCTCTCTCTCTAGGTTTTTTTGATACAGGCCTTCTTGGCTGTCCTGGAGTTCTATCTATAAACCAGATCTGCCTGCCTCTGCTTCCTGAGTGCTGGGATTAAAGGCACCACCAATGTGGAGCAATGAAACCATGTTTTCAATCAAGGATTTTTACCTTGGAAGAGAAGAATTATGGAACTTTCATGTGAGCATTTGTATTTGCATACAGACGTTTGTTTTTAAAAAATATATAATTTTTATATTCTTTTGGAATTTCGCATCACGCACCCCAATCTCACTCACCTCCCAGTAGCTTCATTTCCTCCCCTCACCTATGAAGCATGAAATCCCTCGCTTCCCCCAAATCATTTTAAAATAAAACAAAACACACAAACCCACCTTGTTCCTTGGCCTTTCCAATACCTTTTCATTCATCCTAGTGGCATTGGGTGCTTCGGTGTGTCACACAGTACTCCCATTTGTTCAATCATCCCTACCCACAGCATGTTCATCACAATGTGTCATTGGTCTGGTTCAAGTTCACCGGACCCTCACTGAAATTGTCTCAGACTTCTTGCTGTTGCCCTGAGTCATGCAGATTCTGCAGTTAACTATTGTTTCTCAGGACCAGTCAGTCCCTTCATGCACGCCAACAGGCCACAGATGGTGGCCAATTGAAGACCCTCAGGTTTTGTTTTGTTTTAAGTTTGTTTTTAAACAATGATCAAATCCTGGAAGAAGCATTTAGGATCCTTACTTTTCTCTTTTTGAGTTCTAAAACCTCCTTTGGCAACCTTACCTCTCAGATTACCTACTTTGCCCAATACTTCTAAAAACTATTTCTCTCCATTGTGTTAAAGAAAAAAAACATCTAGCAAAACTGTAGATAATAAAATCTTCAAATGGTGGATTTGAACCTCTGCTTTTTAAAAAGATGTATTATTGTTGTGTATATGTATGAATAGTGTGCATGTGGATGCTATAGTCCAAGTGAGAAAGTTGCAGATGACCAGACACATAGGTCAAATTAGAGTTCTTTATTGCCAGCAGCCGAGAGTAGGCTAGAGACTCAGAAGGACCCTTGACACCAAAGCTCAGGGGTAGAGTGTTCTTTAAAGGAAAAAATATCATAATGACATCATTCATTGTCAGGTATAGGTCAGAGGAACCTAGTAACATTTGTTTTGGTCCAAAAGTTCAGCAGGTATTTTTGGTTATGAATTTGGACCATGTTCAAGGTCATGAGAGGTCCTGAATGTGCTGTAAAGGTGGACATGACTGTTCATGGGGTTAGGGGCTGAACACAAAAGGAGTCAGGACAAGATGGCATTACCTCAGTCACTTCTTAGGCACAAACATGGAGTTAGTTCAGAGGACAGTTTTGTGCATTTGGGTTTCTCCTAACTTTATGTGGGTTCAGAGGATCAAACTCAGGTCTCTAAGCTTCTGCTCAAAATGCCTTTATCCACCAGGCCATTTCCTTTGTTCTGATAGAAGTTTATTTTCTTTTATTCTTCTCTCATACATTACATCCCAACCACAGTCTCTCCTCCCTCCACTCCTCCTAACCCCCTCAACACATCTTCTCTCCCCCAGACCCCCTCCTCCTTGTTTCCCATCAAAAACAAAATGAAACAAACAAACAAACCAAAAAACAAAAATCAAAAAAGCAGGCTTCCCAGGGATATCCGCCAAACATGGCCTAACAAGTTACAGAGAATTTTTAATCAGATCTTTTGATATATTTTCAATGAGGTTGACAGCTCAACCATTGAGAATGATGGTTCTCAAACTCTGGTCTCTAACAGAACCACTCAGAAAACTTGGAAGGCGTAAGGAGCTCTATACCTTATTCTACTTCATTGAGTTGGACCTGTGTTCATAATTACCTTTCCAGATATTCTGGACCCCAAAATGTTTGAGAACTTTTTTCTTATACTGATGATGTGATGGCGCCCCAGTCATGTCTCCTGTATTCAGCATCCAAAGTTCCTCTCTTACTCAGTGGCAATACTGTTACATTGAGAGTCACAGGGGCAGGCCCCAGTTAATTGCTCCATAGTATGACAGCCAGTATCCTGCCTGGGCATTGTGAGTGAGGATCAGGAGGAACTGAGCCAAGCTAGACTGGCAGAGACTATCTTGCCTTTCCTTCTTCTAGAAATATCCGGGCATTTTTTTTTTTTCATAATGCTTGAATTGCTACAGAGACAAGCAACAGCCTGAGTTGTGAGGACATAGACAGGAAGGAAATTGGCTAATACTGAAATGGGAAAAGGCACTTCAACAGTTCACAAAGACTATGGTTTAACTTTGACAGACATCAAAGGTCAATAAAAGTTCTAAAGATTCTGTCAATCTACCTCATTTCTGTCCTTCAAGAGGCTATATATTTAGGGAGACCACAGATGCCCAGACTAGTAACTTAAAATTTATAAATGAACATAAATTTTAAAAGAACACAAGAATCTAATACATATGCTAAATAAACTTAATAAAAAATGTAATCATGGAACTAGTGAATGAGAAAAAATGAATAATGGTTATATGCATAAAAATGTAATAATAAAATCCATCATTTTGTATGCTAACTTAATAAAAAGAAAATCAATTAGTCAACAATTTGAAAATTACAACTCTTCAGCGAACAGAAAAATATGCAGTTCACCTAATACATGCATAAAATGTATTTTTAGCCTATTAAATATGCTTTTAGCCTACTAAATTAGCAAGGAGTTAAAAAAGACAGTACTTCACATTAACACACCAGAATAAAATTGTTTCTAACATTGCTTACAAATTGACACAAACCATCAAAAGCCAAAATTATGTTGATAACACGTCATTTAAACTTTTTATTTTGAAAACACTCACAGAATCAAACTATGTTTACTTTTTACCTACATTCCCTAATTTTTAATTGTTTATATTTTATTTTAATGTTATTAATATCACTGAAGACCATCTGACAGTAATGGTCTTCAGTGATATTAATAACATTAAAGTAACACAATCAAACCTTTGTGCAATATTTCTTGTACCCTAATTAACTCTGTATTGCCTAAGAATATTTTTTATATATACATATGCATGAGTCTCTTATCCAGAAAGTATTTCAGTGCAGCAACACTATCAAATACATAGATTCACTTCTTCATATATAGATTGTGCTGAACATCTCAATAATTCTTTAAAGTAGGTTTTCCTAAGCCAATAATTACTCCAGAATCCCTGATGCATTTATTTAGCCTGTGGTGTTTAATTGGTACCAGCTCCTCATCTATCCTTTGTGTCTCATGAAAATGATACTTTTTCCCCCTAAGAAGATAAGCAATGAATGTTCCTCAATTTAAATTTGTCTGTTTCCTCGTGATTAGATTAAGGCACATTTGGCAGGAGTTTACAACTTTTGACCTAATTAAATTTTGCCTCTGGAATCTGTTTATGAGGAAATAATAATAAACACATGAAAGATTGGTGATAGGGCACATAATAATAAAAGCCATGGAAACCATGTTTACAGAGCAAAATACATTCAGAGCAATGCGCCCTTTGCTTTGTGTCTTATCTCTTTTACTGAGGTTTCTCAGTAAAACGGAGACTGCAGCCTTTGTTCACAGTCCACACAACTGTTCTCTCCTCCTTCCCTTGTTCTGTCAGCTCCAAAAAATCAATAGTTCTGAGCTAACCATGGTTATCTTCTCCTCCAGGGCAGATACCTTCTCAGCAGCTGCAGAGCAGCACCTGACCCCCTTTAGGCTGGGAAACACTCTCGACACATTTCCCAGAAGACTTCGAGAAAGGTGGAGCTTCTCCTGGAGAAAGTCTCATACTTCCGGCCTCCCTTTCCTGCTGACGTAGCTGCTCACGTGTCCCAGGTACTATGTCATAGCCCTGAGGTCAGGGTACCGAGAACCACAGGAAGCTTGAAGATGATGATTCGAGTCTGAAAGAACCCCAGCTTTTGATGGCACTGCTGAGCGATTTATCCCGGTCTAGATCATCTTTTCTGTCTTTCACTTAGACTTTTTTGTCTTGTTGTAATTGCAGACATTACTGATAGACACAAATAGTGATAATAGTGGAAATGGCCTCAGGACACTGCAGTATTCAATCTTTACAACAATTTTGTGGAAAAGATACTATAGGTGCTTTTAACCGTTTTAGAAATGAGATAGCTGAACTACAGAGACATTGTGTAATGTTCCAAAAGTCACATAGTTAGTGTTATAGTTTGGACCTGGACAGTCACCCTAAAACTCCAGTGTCAGAGGCTTGCCTCCCAGCTGTTAAAATCTTTAAGGTAAAAAGAAGCAAAAAAAATGGCTCAGCGGTTAAGAGCACCGTCTGCTCTTCCAGAGGACCCGGGTTCGATTCCCAGCACCCACATGGCAGCTAACAACTGTCTGTAGTTCCAGTTCCAGGCAAACACCAAGGCAAATAAATAAATAAATAAAGTTTAAAAAAAAAGAAGCAATGTCAGTGAAAACATGCCCTTGAAGAAACTATAAATAATATCTTTCTCTTTTCCCCTCACTCATGCCTCCTAATCACCCATCTTGCCAGCCCCCACCTGACTGACTGACTGGCTTCCTTGCAACTTTGCTCTACATACACTCTCTATCATGTTCTGCTCTGCCACAGGCCCCAAAGCAGTGGAGTCATCCACTGTGTACTAAAATGGTGAGTCAAAATATTTTTTCCTCTTTTTAAGTTCTACACCTCAAGTATTTTGTTATAGCAATGAAAAGCAAATAAACATAGCTAGAAATGAAAGAATAGGGTGATGAGAACATGTAGTTTGATGCCAGAATTCAAAGGAAGCAACCACATTATCCTGCCTCCCTCAGACGCAAAAGTATATTTTCATAAATCATTATGTATATAATTAACAGAAGCTTACTAAATATGCAATGAGAAAGAGTAAGCTAACGTGTGTAGTTGGAGTTTCTGGTGAGGCCTAGCCCTGAGACCTGCACCAGCAATCACAAATAATTACACAAATTCTTATATTAATTCCATGGTGTTTGACCTATGGCTCAGGCATGTTACTTGCATTCACACTTTCTTCACTAGGATGGACTGTACCCTCAAACCATGAGCCCACATAAACCCCTTCTCCATAAAACTGTTTAGCAGTCACTGGCCACCATGATGAGGAAAGTCATACATGAGTATTGTCTAAATTATTTCTCAGAACAACATGCATCCCTTCATCAGCATCAGTATTTATGTACAAATTAAGAAAACTTGTCAAACTAGGAGGCACATTGCCCACCTCAGGCTGTCCCATATCTCCTAGATATCAGTTGCATCCTCATCATGGAATAGCAGGTGGAAAGAGATTTCTCCCAGAGGAATAGCCTGCACGTGCAAAAAGTAATTGTTATTGGCACTCAGGCCCTGTCTACCAAAGCTTCATTTTTCTCCACCTTTCTCCCCGCTCTGAGGACTTTGGTATCTCCTATCCCCGTGCTTGGGTTGTATCATGCTCTTTCTGCCTCACACATTCTCAGTAACTGTTCTCTGCCCACTGAACTTGTCGGTTGAGTCTCAGTTCCCACATCACTATGGCAGCAAAGCCAATCTCGTTTGCTGTCAATCTCTCTGCCTCCCCTCTTCCCTCAAGAATAAGTCATTTCCTGCCTGAGCTTCCTCACTCCCCTAGACTTCTGTTCGGCCAAGGTTCCTGTGCTATTCCGCAGATCCCAGGCCTCCTTTTCCTTCTCCACGTGTCTCATTCCTAGACCATGAGTTCTAGGAAGTCGGAGAGCTGTATTGTTCATTGTTTTTCTCCCGCTGTCACCCAGCACTTGGCTTGATCTATGGTGACCACTCGGAGAGTGTTTGGAGAATAGTAGTGCAAATGATGAGGAAATTCATGCATTTCTTCATGATTCCAAAGTCCTTATAGGTACAGTACAGTGTAGTTTGACTATTCTTGAATGCAGAATACCCACATTTAGATCTAGTCCAAATCTTATATTGAAAATACTAAAATATGTTATGTGCAAGTTGTAGCAGGCTTTTTCAGACTGCCAGCCCCCAAATCATGACATGGAAACTTATTCCTAGCTATGAAAACTCAGCCGTATCATATGCTTGTCCCAATAGCTCTTACAATTAATTTTAACCTGTTTCTCTTCATCTACATTTTGCTTTGGGGCTTTTAGCCTTTCTTTTATTCTGTATGTCCTACTTTTCCTGTTTCCTCTTTGTCTATCTGTCTGGAGGCTGCTTGGCTGGCTGGTACCTGGCCTCTGCCTCTCTTCCTCTTTCATCCTCTTCTCTTGTTCTCTTCTTCTTCTTGAGGCTGAGTTTCTCCTCCTGCTTAGTCTCTCTGCCTGACAGCCCCACCCACCCCTCTACTGCTTATCCATTGGCTGCTCAGCTTTTTACTAGACCAATCAGGTGCCTTAGGCAGGCAGGTAAAACAAATGCAACACATCAATACATATTTAAACAAATGCAGCATAAACAAATGTAAATACACCTTTACATAGTAAAAGTAAAGCTTCATAACAGCTGATTTGACATAAATACAAAACAGAACTGGAAAATATTTATTCAAAGGCAAATTAAAATACTCAAAAGAATAACACATGCTGATCTTGCTACCTATAAAAAACATGAGAATTTGGCCACTTTTGCTCAGGTTCATTTTATGTATTTAGTGAATATGTGCATCCTCTTACCTGAGTACTAACTATGTGTGAAGCTTTGTTGTAGACCCTGGAGATAGAACCATGAACTAGACACAAATATCTGCTACACTTCAGCATGAAGGGTGATAAATTAAAAATAAACAAAATATATAACACAGACAGTGCTCTCTTGTGGTCAGCCTGCCTTGTATGAAGAGTATACCCTCCTCCTCCTCCTCCTCCTCTTCCTCCTCCTCCTCCTTTACTGTCCTTTTACTAGCTTTTCATTTCATTCCAATTCATTGAATCTTTCAACATGTAAATATAGTATATCAGTGAGGTATGGGCTACAGAGAATAAAATAACTTGGAAAAGGCAGTATTTAAGCACAATCTGGGGAATTTGGGAGGTTATGGAGACAGCTTTTGTGAGGGAGGAGATATAAAAAGAACCTCAATTTTCTCTACAGACTGACCTACGTGCTTCTTGATTTCTATTAGGATATGTCAGTGAGAGTCACTTCTTACTCAATTAGCGTGCTGGAAAACTGAAAGAATTTCTCCTTTGTGTGGGGCATGAAAACTCCTCTCAAATACTGAAGATGGAGAAAAACTGAAGGTAAAGTAGGCTGAAGAGAACAGAAAGAATAACAGATAGGGGAAGCCCCAGAAGAAATAACACTGTCTTCCCAGTGGCGAGTTGCAGTTCTACTCTGCTTTGACTGATATAGGCCTGTCACACATTGAGGAGAGACTATACTTGATCACAGAGCTTGCTGAGAAACTACCAAGGCTAGTCAGCAGGGACTCAACCCAGTGGCAGGGAGCAATTAAATCAGAATAAGCAAGGAGTACAGCAAGGAAGCCATTTAAAGCATTTTGTTGTTGTTGTTGTTATCTTGACATGAACTCATGAGCCAGTTTGGAAGCAGTAAGACCACTGGTATGGTTATGAAGTGACATTTGATAAAGAATGCATGGCGCCCTTGGCAGGTGATGGGATCTGTGAGGTAAAGATGAGGGCAAAGTGAGAGCTGACACCTTCTTGTAGTTCAGAAAGCAGCAAGCCAGGCATGTACTTCCAAGATGCAGGACTGATCTCAAGGCAGTGGCATTGGGATCATAGCTCACAGCTGAAGCCATAGCCTGGATTGATGGCTTCCCCTTACTAACTCTTGAGTTTAAACCTGAAATACAGGAAATTATTGCCAACAAAAATGAGTGATTATAGAGGGACAGCCAGCTTTCTTTTGGGAAGGGGAGACAGAGAATTTCAGTTTTGTGGAGCTTGAAGATGGACTCTTTAAGGGGAAGTGTACAGGTGATGGGCAGGATGTTAGGACTGGAAATGGTCCTGCCCTCACTGCCCTGGGATCTTGGACAAGTCACTGCAATTCATCTGATACTGTTTCCTCAGTTGTAGAGTGGAAATATTATTACTTAGTTATGGATTAATTAATTAACTTGTTAATTTATTAAAGGTACCTGGTTGATACAGTGCCTGGTTCAGGTGTTATTAAGTTGATTGTTAAATAATAGAGCAAGATGCTATTTAAAGAAAAATAAAGTTTGGGGAAACCTAAATGAGAACTTGAGATATATGGTTTGCTGGTCATTGAGGTCGATCGAGATTTTTCTGAAAAGGAAAAAAAAATGAATGACACAACGATGCGGAGAAAGAGGAAGGCCCAGAGAGGCCTGCAAATGAGGAAGGGAAGCCTTGCAGAGTTGGCTCTGCCTAGAGGAATGAAGAGAAAGGCTTGGGGGCTGGAGAGATGGCTCAGCGGTTAAGAGCACTGTCTGTTCTTCCAGAGGATCCGGGTTTGATTCACAGCACCCACATGGCAGCTAACAACTGTCTGTAGTTCCAGTTCCAGGCAAACACCAAGGCAAATAAATAAAGTTGTTTTTTTTTAAAAAAAAAAAAAAGAGAGAGAGAGAGAGGCTTGTTGTAATATGTTTTTTGGTGCCCATTTGGCACTGGAGTTTGTAACCTGGCGCGCACAGTGGCGGCGGCGAAACCTGGTTCGCACAGCCGCTTTTGTCCCCCAAAGAAATGAATCACATGCTTATATCTTTTATATCGTTTGGCCCATGTCTTAAGCACATTATTAGCTAGCTCTTTTATCTTAATTTAACCTATTTTTATTTATCTTTTTACCACGTGGCCCACAGAATGTGGCTCACTTAAATTCTTACATGCTTCTTCTTCGGGGGATGGATTGAGACTGGCTTAACTCTACCCTTCTTCTCCTACCTGGCTGCCTCTGATTCTCCACCCACTTCTACAGTGCTATACATAGGCCAAAACAGTCGTTTATTTACAACGTACAAAAAACATTCCACCACAGAGGCTCCTGTATGGGGAACTAGAGAGGCAGAGAGGAGGAGAAGAAGAAGAAGAAGAAGAAGAAGAAGAAGAAGAAGAAGAAGAAGAAGAAGAAGAAGAAGAAAAAGAAGAAGACCTTTGGATGGCTGCTTCTGAAGTTTGTTGGGGAACCTTGAATCTGTCCAAGAGCAGATAAGGCGATGCCAACTCCATAGAGAAGACATTCTTGATGATTTAAGCAACCATTTCTAAAATGTGGAGTTATTTCTAAGTATGAATTGACAACATGGATTATGATGCTGGTCTAATCACCGTGGTTACATATCAGTTGAGCATAATGTGAGGCAAGGTGTAAGATTTCACGATATTCTCCTGACCATCTTAAATAAGTTTTCTTTTTTAAAATAATCTATTTGTTTTTATTTTATGTGCATTGGTGTTTTGCCTACATGTATGGCTATGTGAGAATGTCAGGTCCCATGGATTTGGAAATACAGACAGTTGTGAGCTGTTATGTGGGTGTTGGGAATCGAACCCAAGTCCTCTGGAAGAGCAGTCAGTGATCTTAACCATTGAACCATCTCCTCAGCCCTCAAATAAGTTTTCTTAAGGAAAAATTCTGAAAATTGAGGTGTTCTCATTACATTTTACTTGTGTTTGTGTAGAAACAGTATGTTTTTGTTCTATATGGAAGTTCATGCCATAAACAAACAGAAACCTAGACAAGTCCATCTGTAAGTGGACCAAAGGTTCCAGTAAAAACTTCTCAATGGATTATGTATTGTTTACAGATTGAAGATGCATTTGTATAATTATGCTTTTAATATTTTTCTATCCAAATATTTCCCCATAAATTCCATTTTAGTAAATATCTTTAGGAAACCTTTGTAAGTCAGAAACATCAACTCTATTTTTAAAGGTCTTTAAAAAAAAATTGGCACTGGAGCTGGGCATAGTGTTGCATGCCTGGAATCTCAGCACTGGGAGGCAGAGGCAAGATGAATCTCTGTGAGTTCTAGGCCTACAAAGTGAGTTCCAGGACAGTTGGAGTTGTTACACAGAGACACCCTGTCTTGGAAAATGAGAGAGAGGAGAGACAGATCGGGCAGAACTTGAGCTTGTTAGGCAAGTACACTGCTACTACTGGTCTACTAAGTTGGCCATGATGGTCTTGCACTCTCTTTGTCCAACAGGCTCTTGACCTTATGATTCTCTTGCCTCAGCCTCCTGAGTAGCTGGAATTACAGGTTTGGATTACAAGTAATAGTTGGTTTTGTTTGGTTATTTTATATTATTATTTAAAAGGTGTTTTCTTTCAGCTTGTTTTTATAATTTATGTACTTTTATGCTATGCACATTGTCTGATGTGCTTGAAGGCATTTGAATGAGGGAGAGGAGAGTTATCTAAGGAGCCCTGAAGATTTACTCAACTACCTACAAAACCAAAAGCAGAGGAAGAAAGCTGCAAAGAACAGACAACATAGAGTCCACAGTATTTTAGTATTAGGTTACAAATTAATTTGTATTAGACCAGTGCTGTCCAGTAAGAATGCTACGTGCCAGCAAACGTGAACTGCCTAAGTATTTTTGACATTTTCTTAATTCGAGCCACATTTAAAACAGAGAAAAACAAACAGGTGAAATTATCTTTAATAATATGTTTTCTTCACTTAGCAGATTCCAAAGGATTTTTTTAAAACATGTAATGAACACAAAAATTTATTAAGACTTTTTTTCATTATTTTTTTCTGTACTGTCTTGGAAACCCAGTGTGTATTTATTTTCCAGTCCATCTCACTTTATACTAACCAAAAATTCAAGTGGTCAACAGCTACATGAGGCTTGTGGCTTTCATATCTAAACACTACAGCTTTGAGCCAAAAATACACCCTTTTGTATTTTAAAATGACAAATAGAGATACACTGAGCATTCACACAGCACAACTTGGACCAAGTGAATGACTTGAAATAGACACAAGCTTTTTCATCTTTTGGAGGTTTTTTTTTTTTTTTTTTTTTTCTTCCAGATTTTGCGTGTGTGCCAGGGATCAGCAGGTCAAGTTTCTCCAAGTGAAAATGAATTCAATTGAGATGCGGGTAAATCTCAATGCTGTGTGTAGTGTTTCCTCAGTGGGGAAAAAATTTTATCTTAGGTTGTAGGAAAAAATATACTACGAATGATATTTACTCCTGAGATGAATTTATTATAATTAAGTGTTCTATAAATGATAGTGCGCATTCAGCTGGGAAAAAATTGGGGTCCTATGAGACTGTGGTTTTGTTGTTTAAACTGTCGTGTCCCAGCAATGTCAACGGAGACCCCTCCAGAGCCCCAGCGCGTGCTGCCCCAGTTGCCCAGTTGCTCATCGGCTCCGGCCGCCGGCATTTCCGGCCAGCGCTCGCGGTCCCCTTGGCCGCCAACGGCGTTCCTCTCCGGCCCGGGTCAGCGGCGGGAAGCCCGAGCCTGTGGCCGGCGACTCGGAGCATCCGGAGCGCGGTTCCGCGCGCAGTCCACGCCCTCGCCGAGCGCTCGGTGCGTGCCAGGCCGGGCGGCGCTGTGGGCGGCGGTGCAGGGCCCTCCCCCGGGAGCTCCACCGCCAAGGTGGAAATGCGGAAGTTTCCCGGCGCGGCTGACAGATGAGGCTGGCGGAGGGCGCGACCGGCGCTGCAGCGGCTGTGCGTTCGGGTCCCGTCCCTCCGCACCCCCGCGAGTCCCGAGGCCGTGGAGCCGCGCGCGCGTGCCATGGCCACGCTGCCGAGCGCCGAGCGCCGCGCCTTCGCGCTCAAGATCAACAGGTAAGGCGAGTCCGCGGCGGGTGCGCGCGGGTCCCAGGGGCGGCTGCGATGGCGAGCGCGCGGGGACTCAGCCTGGTCCTCACTGTCCTCACCCACCTCTTGCGCCACCTCCCCAACCCCGGGTGGCTCCAGCTGCCCTGGTTGTTATGACAGGTGGCGGGGTCGGGAGAGCGCAGTGCTAGCCCAGAGTGCGGTGCCGCGCGCTGGGACTTGTTTTAGAAATTGCGCCTTCCTTCCAGTTCGGAAAAAGGGAGCGAAGCGAAGTGGCTGAAATCAGCTTTGCTTTGAAGCAGATCCCGTCCATCCGTGCCAGGGTTAGGGCTCTTTCACCCTCCACCCCGCACGCCCCTTCCAGAAAAGATCTTGGCTCCTGATGGCATCGCTATTTTTATTCCTTGGTCCAAAGGGAGCCAGCAATGAAGTGGAAAAAGTAATTTAAAAAAAAAAAAATCTTCATTTACATAAGCAAAAGGAATGAGCGTAGCTGACATTTAAAGATTTACCAGCAGAGTGAAGGACATGGGGATCTCCAGTTTATAAGCAGAATTGCACATGCTACATCTGTGTGTGTGTGTTGACTGCTCAGAGTTCTCAGTAGTCTTGAGTGGCAGCGTTTCCTCTACTGAAAACTGCTGACAAGTATTCAGGGGCATTTTTGCCTTGACCTGGGAAATCTAGACTGCCTGGCTGAAAGATAATGTGGAACTCCGCTGTGAAAGGCAGCCCTTGGGAAGTTTTTGTTTTTCAGCTGAGTCTGTGGGAAGTTGATCCACGGTTAAGTTCATCTTTGGGCTGCTAGTGAGTGGAGATTGAGCCACTAGGAATCACCATCCTTGAATAGTGAACAGTTAAGGACCTCAGAGGGAGCTGCACTGTGGAGTTATGAGCAAACGGTTTCTCTTACCTCACTATTTCATCTGTCAAATTAGTTTAATTATTAATGTGGACTGTATACAAATGTTGCAGACTAAAGTGTGCTAAAGTTATAAGTTGTATCAGAAAGTCTTCTACCGGAGCTCTTTTTCTGAATCAAGGTTTCTTGGCTGTTGGCAGTAAGGGATATTCATAGGAATATTTTTTGGTGGATGTCATGGCTGCATAGCTGCTTCTCCTTACTCTGTCCCTCTCATGAAAAAGAAACAAGCCAGGAAACAGGAACAAGGGGAGGAAGATTTTAGAGATTCAGGTGCAGTGATACTTATCTAAAGTGAATGACCCAGGCCTAAATTAACCCTGGAGGCACCCTTGCTAGGAGTTAAGGGGTTGGTCTATCGAACTCAAAGGTTAAAAATTAAGGCCTTGAGCCTGATGTGATGGACTTGCTTATAAACCCAGGAGCCTGAAATAAGAAGGTCACAAGTTCAATGCCAGTCTAGGCTTCTTACATAGATCTTGCAAAAAAACAAAAAACAAACAATAAAACAAAAACAATCACCCAAACAAACCAGTGTTAGAAAAACCAAGACCAAGGAAGCAAAAAAATCAAATTTGCTTACAAATGAGCTGTTTGTTACAAACTAACGACATAGCATTGGGCATGTACAATTTTAATTTTTCTTATCTTTGGCCTTCTCCGAGATGCTCTCTGTCTCTCCAAGGTCTCACTTTGTAGCCCAAACTGGCCTTGAACTTCAAGAAGTTCTCTTGCTTCAGGTTTTGAATTGCTGGGATTGCAAATGTACTGGTCCCACCTTACCTGGTTTTTGTGTCAGTGGGAATAATCCTTATATCTGACCATAATTTGAGGGGAATTAAGTGAAATGGAGTTAGGACACAGTGCTTAAATGCCTGGCTCAGGGTAAGTGTTAAATATCAGTTAGGGGCCTCCACTTCATCATTGTCATCTCTGACGTCACCATCTCTGAGAGCCTAAGAAGAAAAGTCAGAAGGAAAGCTGTAGGTGGAGGGTTTCCCAGACAGGTCATCTGAGGGTGGGTTTGGGGATGCCAGTGGTCCCCTGGAGCTTTCTTGGAGCTGATGTCTCTCACATATTCCATGCTGTGTGAGAACAGCAGACATACTCATTGGAACAGAATGTTTGTTCTAATCTGACTGGAAGTGCCCAGTTAGGAGAGTAAAATTTAAGATGGTTTTTAATCTTCCAGAAAGAGGGTACATTATATTTTTCTGTTCTTAGAGTTTCCTTTTCCCCTTTTATGCTATTCTGTATATTGGGTGCAAGAATGATGCTAAGGGCTTGGCAGGAATAAATTTCGAAAGAGTGGATCAATAAGAATGTGCCTAGTGGTAATATAACATTGTGTTATATAGAAAACACCTTGTTTCAGATGTTCTGTTATCACAAAACCTTAGGACACTCAAGTCATCTTGTACAAAAGATGTGTTTAGCTTTAAATATCAACTTGACACAATCCAGAATCACCCCAGAAGAGGTCTCAATGATGAATTGTCTACATTGGCTTTATCTGTGGGCATGGTTGTGTTAGATTCTCTATTGTTATCTGATGGAGAAAGACCTAGCTGGTGTGGGCAGCACCATTTCGTGGACTAGTCCTGAGATGCTTAGAGTGAGGAGTGTGTGTGTGTATGTGTTCCTTTTGTGCTTGGTTGTGGGTATGATTAGCTGCTTGAGTTCCCAAAATGACCTGACATTGTAAACCAAGTACACCTTTTCCTCCCCTAAGCTGGAGCTATGTGACCCTGGAGAGGGAAAGTAAAACTAGAGATGTCGTTGCACAAGGCCACATATTTTGTTAATGGCCATACCATCAACAATGGCAGTTAGACTACGGATTGCTCTTGGGGTAGCACTCTTCATTAAACCTGTGCTATTTCAATCCATGTGTTTCAAGAATTTCCTTTAAAAGCAAAGAGCTAACTTTTAAAAATCATTTCAGTAACAGCATTGACAATTCTGTTTCTGAGTAATGCATACTATGTAAACAATATGATGTTTTGCAATGTCAGACAAGGAGAAAATCTTTTCCCTTATGTGTATGTCTATTAGTTTTTAAAATAGATCCAATTCCAAAAGTAAGATTGTGTTAAAATATTGTCATTGGGACTTTTAGTACAAGTTTGTATTTTCACCTTTTTATTTAACAATGATATTTGTCACGTGGACCACTGTTCTTTCTGTCAGTGAAATATTGCCATTTGACATACTAAAAATTACAACTGCAAAGAGCTCAGCTCTGTGCCCGAGCCTCAACAAAAACTGAGCAGTCTCTTTACAGTCTGTGAAAAATATTCTCTGCTGCATTCAAATTTCTGTGGCTTCCTGCAGGCAGCATTGCCCAGTGCAGCAAAGCCAGAGGAAGCTGAGAAGGCTGCCAGCAGCCGTCCCGCCATGGATGTTCTGGCTCTCTCTTGCTCTCATAAGCCTAAATCCAAGTGCTGGAAATCATCGGGTAGGATGTACTAGAAGCATCTCCTGTGACTGTATCCCTTGTTGCATATACTGTGACATTTCTCTAGAACCTGTAGCTCAGCATAACAGAAGACAAGCTATCACTGAATTAATTGTTCTGAGTTGAAGAGTAGTAAAATTTACTTTCTGGTGAACAATATGTATTTGTCTGAATTTTAGTTTCCCCCCGCTTGTCATACAGAAGAAAGACTAGATCTGAATTACTTAGTCACAATGATGTTTGTGTTTGGGATTTTAGGAATGGTTGTATTCAATGTATCATAGTCCTTCAAGGAGCATGCCCTTGTTAATTGCCTCTTTAACTTACTGCTTTTGTAGAACTACTGTGAAGATTCATTAACTAATAATACCTTGGTTTCTTTTTCCTGTTATACCGTGTTGGGTATCACACTTGGGGTCTTATGAATACTGGGCCAAACCAAATCCCATATCTCTTGTTTTTTTCAAACAAGAACTTGATCAGATTTAAAGTAAGAGCATTGGATAAAACAAGAAAATATATAAACTGTTGGGGGGCATCAATGACCTTCTGGACACCCAGGATTGAAAGAAATAGAAAATATGACCTTTATGGTTCTTACCCTATTAGTTAACTCCTCTGTTGCTGTGATACTATGGCCAAAAGCAATTTACAGAAGAAAGAATTTAATTTGGCTCATGGTTCCAGATAATGAGTCCATAATGGCGGCAGGGGGCTACATGGCTACAGGCCATCAGAGCAGGAAGCCCAGAGATTACATCTTTCACTGCCAACGTGAAGCAGAAATAGCAGTCTAGAAGTGGGGCGGGGCTTAAACTTTCAGAGCATACTTCCTCTGGCAAGCTTACACCTCCTCCCTAAACAGCCCTGCCAACAAGGGATCAGTGCTCAAATACCTAAGCTTGTAGGGAACATTTCTCATTCAAACAACTACCACACTTACTATGTGGCAGCTATGGATCTAAATGTTTAAAGGAAAACTCACCCACTCCTATGAATTAGGAGCAATTACTGTCTTCACTTTATAAATGGGGAAATGGAACTCAGACAAGCTATGTAAAGTTCCATCTCACATAGATAATTAAGGTCAGAGCTGGGATTTCTACTCAGTCTCTCTACAGAACCCTGCCCTCCTACTCACCACATCATGATGTGTCTTGGTTTTGTTTTAAACTAAAGAAGTAACAGTGTTTATTATCTACTAAGTGTTGTGTTGGATAGCCAAGATTCCAGCCCTGGCGAGGGAGGTGCTCTTAGTCCCTGCCCCCCAGGGAGGATCCAGAGGCAGCTGGTTACCAGAGCAGGGAAAATCAGGGAACAGGGAGAGTCAGTAGTTTTTGAAACACTAGTGGGTGGCCCCACACCTGTGTACACTTGGGCAGCGCTAATTGGATTGAGTTCGAGTGAAAAAGAAAAAAATATATGAAGTTGGGAAGGGGATATGTTGAGAGAATATAAGGGGAGTTGGGGCAGGTATTTGGGTGGGTGTGATATTTTATTATACGTATGCATGAATTCTCACAATTAAAATTATAATGAAATAATAACAGTTGAAAATGCTTATTATTGATTTAATTAGTATATCTTGTACATATTGAAGTATGACAATATATTCAATAAATAGGTAGTTATTTGTGAATAAAAATGAGAACATAAATTTAAAATTTTCTACAAAAGAGAAAGACATGCTTGTCAGATGGCTTGGCTGGCTTGTGTGGCCACTTAGAACAGGGGCTGTGTGTGGCCGTGCATGTCACCAACCCCAGCACTCGAGAGGCAGAGGCAGGCGAATCTCTGTGACTTTGGGGTCAGCCTGGTCTACAGAGACAGTTCCAGGACAGGCTCCAAAACCACAGAGAACCCTGTCTGAAAAACCCAAAAAACAAAAAGAAAGAAAAAGAACGAAAGAAGAAACTGACTCTCCAAGGTCGTCCTCTGACCTTTACACATTTGCCACAGCACTTGCACCCACATTCACACACACAACAAGCACACATGATGATAATACAATTAAAAATTTTAAAAGTGGAACAAAGTATTAGGCATTCCAATCATTAGGATGATTTTTCTGGAAGCCAAAACCAGGTACTATAAGAGACTAGAGTTACATAAAGGTTTCATTCAAGAACAACCGCAAGGTACCAACCTGTAATTCAAGCTAGTTAGGAGGCCGAGGCAGGAGGGTCAGGAGGGTCACAGGAGCAAATGCAGCCCCTGCAACTTTGACCCTGTCTCAAAATAAGATGTAAAAACAGGCTGGGGTTATGGCTCAGTGGCAGAGCACTTGTCTACCATGTATCAAGCTCAGTACTGAAGAAAGAGAGAAAGAGAGAGAGGGAGGGAAGGAGGGGGGAAGAGGGAGGAAGAAAGGGAGGGAGGAAGGAAGGAAGGAAGGAAGAGAGAGACAGAGAGGGACGGGAGATGGCTCTGCGGCAAAGGGTCTTGCTGTGGAAGCCGGGTGACTTGCGGCTGATGGCCGAAACCCATATAGAGGTGGAAGGAAAGGTCCCGACTCCCTCAGGTTGTCCTCTGGTGGCCAAGCCTGCACCCCTTCACCCACACAAACATCTAATAATAATCAATAAAATAAAGTTCAAAGAAAAACAACAACTTGGGGCTGGAGAGACACCCCAGTGATGAAGAGCAGGTAACTGTCTTGCAGAGGACCCTTCATGTGTATCTATGAAGGCAGTGTTCACTTCCTTGTGGGCCCAGGGAGTGGAAACACAGCATCATATGGCTCCTCAGGGAGAGGTAGAGCTCAGAGACCAGGTCTCCTGTCTCTGCTCTCCACCCAGAGCTAGAGAGGGCATGGGATGATGTCACAAACACACAGTGGCATGAAAAGGCCGGAGGTGACCCTACTGGAAAACTCTTTTTTTTTTTAACTTTATTTATTATTTATTTATTTATTTGCCTTGGTGTTTGCCTGGAACTGGAACTACAGACAATTGTTAGCTGCCATGTGGGTGCTGGGAATCGAACCCGGGTCCTCTGGAAGAGCAGACGGTGCTCTTAACCGCTGAGCCATCTTTCCAGCCCCACTGGAGAACTCTTAAGTAGTAGGGCCATTTGGGTCTTTGCAATGGCAAGCAACAAGATACTTAATACTATTTGGGGCAATTGTATTAAAGGTTAAAGCAAGAGAAATGTCCTATTTTTTGTCCTGCAAGCAACCAGGCTTATTATTACCTGTCAGCTTGCTGTATAGCCTGGGGTGGCCTCAAACTCATGATGATCCTTCTTATGCTCAATCCACCCAAGTGCTTGGGTTACAAGCATATACCACCATGACCAGCATCTAGGTCTCCATTTTTTTTTTTTTTTTAAGTTGAGGTTCATCATGGCAAATAGAAACAAATACACACATGCATGCTAGGACCCAAGTGCAATTGCACAAGTAGTTACCTGGGGGGGGGGCGGGGGCAGGGAGGGGGCAGGCATTGCAAGTGGAACAGAAGACAATGTGAGTGTGTGCATACGGAGATCGGAGGACAGCCTCTGGGGTCACTTCTTGTTGAGGGATACTGTTTTAAGATTATTACATTTGTCTATGCTGTGGAATGACTTTTAATGACGCAAAGATGTGTTGCATTCTTTCACGTTGAATTTAACTCTGAAGTTGTGTTACTTTGCCTGCCTAAAACACTTGATTGATCTAATAAATGGCCAATAGCTGGGCAAAGAGGGCTAGACGGGGCTGCCAGGCAGGGAGAATAAAGAGAAGAAGGGAGGAGTGAGAAAGGAAGCAGAGGAGGACACTAGGACCATCCACCCGGTAATGGACAGCCTTGGAGTGAGAAGGAAGGAAAGAGATGCGGGGGAAAAAACAAAGGTAAAAACCAGAGGCAAAAAGTAGGTGGGATTTAAGTTAAGAAAAGCTGGCTAGAATTAACCCAGGCCAAGTCCAGGTATTCATAGGTAAGAATAAGACTCTGTGTATTTACTTGGGAACTGGGTAGCAGGCTCCCCAAAGACCAAAGAGTAAAAGCAAACAGACAACAACCCTGCAAGCTCTCATCTGCCTCCTTACTAGGGCAGAGTGTCTCTCGTTTCTGCTGGAGTGTACTCTAGGCTAGCTGGTTCTCTTGATTCTCCTATCTCTCCTTCCCATCTCGACACAGAGCCAGTGCTGGGATTGCAGACGTGCATCACTGCATCTGGCCTTTTTCTTGGGTTGCAGGCATTTTACTGAACACACATTACCAGGCTTGTGCAAGCACATGCTTTTACGTGCCCGAGCCATCTCCCTGGCCCACATTCCCCTGTTCCCTTGTAGAATTTAAAAACATTTAAAGCAAAGGCAGTAAAATAGCAAAGTGTAGTAAGCCAAAAGGAAAAAAAAAATACCCACATTTCAACCACTCAAATGAATAGTTCTTAACATTCGGATACACTTCTAATTTTTACAAAAACAAAATCATCTTGGCATGCTACATTATAATCTTTAATATGTGTAGACAACTCTCCTTGTCAATTGTTGTAGGCCTATATTATAAATAATGTAAGTGTATTATGATTTACTGAAGTAGTTATTATTGGGCATTGAGGTAATTTCCATGTTTGCAAAATAATGGAGAGCTTGAAAGAACAGTCTAAAGCATATTTTCTATGCTTCAAATACTCTCATATACATTTCTTGTAGCAGAATTGCTTGTTTACAAAAAATCTATGTTTTTTGTTCGTTTGTTATGTGAATGTATACACGTGTACAGAGTACATGTCAGTGGATGCACCCATATATTCATGCAGAAGCCAGAAGGAAATTGGTTATGCTCTTGGTTTTTGGGTTCTGGTTAGGCTGGCCACCAAGAGCTGTGGTTACAGGAGTATGTGATCATGCCAAGCTTTTTACATGAGTGTTGGCAACCAAACTAAGGTCTCCATGACCTTACCCACTGAGCCATCTCCCGGCTTTACCTCCTCAGGTTTTTGTTACCGTGTTGACTAGGAGAGGCTTTTCACCTGCTCCCATTCTGGCCCAGAGAATGCTCCTTTCCCTGCATTCAAATTCCATCCTACCCCCAACCAAGGGTTCATCTAAGTGTTTATTTGCTAATTTTGACTCCTTACCTAAATGTTTTTAACCTCCTGGTCAATTGCTCTTCTGAGTCACCAAGTGACCTCTGAAGTACTTTTTTGTTTGTTTGTTTTTTAGCAGTGGAAACAGTCATACATTTCTCCTTTTGCTTAAAGTGCAACCCAAGATAACATCACTAACTTTTCCCTGTTCTTTCACCTTATTCCTTGAATAAGAGGTGAATCAGACAACCATCAAGCAAGGCTAACAACAATTACTGCGCCTTGAGTTGTGAGTGTTTTTGTTTTGTTATGTTTTGTTGTTTTGGCTGTTTTACTTTGCTGAACTAACTCAGTCAACACTTTCTTTGTGTATAAACCTCAACACTTTTATGTAAAATTCTAGAGCAAATTAAGATTTTTAAATTGCATCACTTATTGTATATCTTCCCTGGAATGAGGGGATAGAGAATCTGAGAATTTTTTATCTTTTGTGTTCCTTTCCCTGTGGGGTTGGAATTTGAAGCCAAACCTGTCCCTCTGCTTAAAAACCTCTTAAGGCTTCCTGCCTTCCTCTTCCTCTGTTCTCTCACAGTAGAGGCCAGAACTTAGCACAGCAGGACTACAACCAGATTAAAAAATGCAGAATTGTACCCAACCACAACCTCTTTCTCTCCCTCCCCCCACCTTCTCTAAGTAGGTTTTGGAGCCTGTCCTGGAACTCCGTTTGTAGACCAGGCTGGCCTTGAACTCACAGAGATATGCTTGCCTCTGCCTCCAGAGTACTGGGATTAAAAGTGTGTGTGTTTTCTTTTGCATATGTTTGTGTGTGTTGGCATGTCTGTGGGTGCGTGTCTGTATATGTATGTGCATGAGTGGTGCATGCTTGTAGGCTCTGGGTTGACATCACATGTCAGCCTTCTTCTGTCACATTTTTTTCACTGCCTTAAAGGTCCCTCACTGAGCTCTGAGCTTGTCATTTTGGCTAGCCTGGCTAGCCACCTTGTTCCAGGGATTCCTTGTCTCTGCCTTCCACACACGAGCATTATAGGAAGGCACAATATCCACCTAGGCACTCCCTGTGTTCTGGCTGTTTGAATTTCCCTCTTCACCCCTGCACAGCAGCTCACTGAACTGTCCCCCACACTCCATTCCCTTCCATTCTCCCCACACCTCTTTCTATTTTTTTACATCTGTGATAAATTGTGTATTTAAGAAAAAAAAATAGCCTGGAATATCAAAGGACAGAGCTACTCACACAACCTAGCTGTGAAGGTCAGGGAGTGGTGACCTACATAAGCCATTAATCCTATCATTAGGGAGATAGACATCCATTTGGATTTCTATGAGTTCAAGGCCTACCAGCCAGGCGGTTGTAGCTGACACCTTTAATCCTAGCTCAAGGAAAGCTGAACCAGGAAGTAAAGTAGCTGGGCAGAGTAAGAAATACAAAGCAGAAGAAGTCAGAAGTCAGTCATTCTGTCTAAGTGACCAGTCAGGCTGAGGACACGTGGAGATAGGACTTACCCTGTTGGGCCTGACAAGTTGGCTGGGTGAAAATTAGCTGTGGTTTGTTTCCTTGCTCTAATATTACAGCTTTCCCCAATATCTGGCTCTGGGTTTTAATTATAATACTAAATAGAATTCATTCAAAATCTACCTCTCTCTCTCTCTCTCTTTCTTTCTCACACGCCTGTGTGTGTGTGTGTGTGTGTGTGTGTGTACTCTAGTGCTATGGCATATGTGTGGAGATCAGAGGAGAATCATATGGGACCAGGGAATCAGCAATTTATCAGACTTAGCCTGCAAAGGCTTTTATAGCTGAGCTCTCTTTTCTCTTGATTTTTTTTTTCAAAAAAAAGGGGGGCTCCTGATGAAGACCCAGGGTCCCCTTGGCAGAGCTTATTTTACCAGGGACCCTGAGCGGCCACATGGTCTAAGATTATGTTAGGCTGTAGTAGAGTGTATCGCTATGCTCCACTACAGCCTGCCTTCCACTCAACCTCCACTCGTTGAGGACTCTCCCTCTTGGTCGGACCACGGTCCCCCAGCTCTTTCTTGCTGCCCCTTTCAGCCCTTCTTTCTGGACCATTCCATTCTTCAATGTCACCGACTGACCTGCAGAAACACTCTCTACTGGTGGACAAACAGTAACCAAAGAATGGAACACCACTAGATATGTACACCCCAAAACACCTCTAACATCATAACTCAGATGCCTAGAACCCAGTACAAAAACACAAACCAGACAATGCGCCTTCTCCAGAAGCCAGTGATCTCATTGCAATAAACCCTGAGAAATGCAATTTAGCTGAAGCACACAAGGACTTCAAAGTTGCAATTTTGAATATGTTCAAGAAACGTAAAGAGGATATGAACAAATGCCTTAGTGAAGACTGTTAAAACACAAGCAGACGTTTGAAAAACATGTTACTAGACATGGCTCTCTTGGCAGTGTTCAGGTAAATTCTTTTCACGTGCAAAATACTAACATTGGTGCCTAACTAGAAGCTTCATCCCTATGGACTATTGTTCATGGTGCTGAAGGGTACTTAGCATGCTGCTGGAGGAAAAAGGTAATATTGATATTTCCCAACTATAAACCTGCCTGCAAGACACACTGGTACAGTAATGGCACAAATGTCATGGGAGTAACCAACCATTTAAAAACTGGATTTAGGAAATTAGGAATTTTCTAATTTAGAAATTCCAATTAGGAAAATTGGATTTATGGAAAATCCATTTCCATGGAATGGTACCCTTACCTGACACTGCTAAACTGGCCAAGAACCTGAGACTAGATAAGTCACAGGCCTCGGGGAAAACCTACTACTATTATTCTTCTAAAGAAACATAGCAATAAAATGATTCCTGATGGCATATTTCTATACCCATAGAGCTGTGCCTCACTCAGCCCACATCAGAGATGCTTTTTCTTGCAGCAAATGGGAATTAATACAGCAACCTATAACTGGACATGTACAGAGTGTGAGACACTTTGGAGAACTTAGTACCAAGTTGGATGTCTTCATCAAATACCTCCTCTCAGGGATCAAGGATCTATGAGGAATAGGAGGTAGAAAAATTGTGCAAAGGTGATGGATATCTTCAAGGAAAGTATTTTGCAGACACAAGGGGCAGATATACACATGAACATACAGAGAGTGTGAGAGCATGTACAAGACCTGCACAGGATCAAGCTAGATAGGATCTTAACACTTAGAAGGGAAAATGGACAAGAGTTCTCACCCCCTAACCAAGAAGATATCTGCAACTGATATGTGCTGGCAGAGAGAAAAATTAGTTTTCTCCAGTGGAGTCTCATTAGGTATATCACCTACACATCAGGGGTAGTTGGCTAACATAAAATGTACTCAGTGATATTTTGTAGGCTTTTTGTTTCATTCTGTTTTTTTTTTTGTGTGTGTGTGTGTGTTTTGGTCTTTTTCTTATTTTTATTTTATTTGATTTTTGGTGGGTGGTGGTAGTAGTTGTATATCTTGTCTTTTGTTTTTGCATCTTTGTTTTAATATAGAAGAGCATAAAGTTGGGTGGGTAGGGAGGGGGGTAAAATCTGGGAAGAACTACAAGAGAGGGAAAACATAATCATTTTTAAAACATTTTTAAATTGGTAGGCTTGTGATTCCTAGGCCAAGTAGTTTGATGTTTTACACATTCATTAGGTCATTCTCACACCCATTACATCTATTGAGCGTTATATTTTGAGTTCTGTGCTAGACTCTGAAAATACAAAGAAAAATGACTCATCATCCTCCTCTTCAAAGATCAAGGAGGCTTGGATCCCAAATTAAGAACCAGAAAGGGAGGAGGCCTCTCTTGCTTTTTGGCCTGTGTTCTGGCCATGCTGTGCCTACAGGGAGGTCAACCTTGGGTTCATGCCCCTGGGGATGCTTCAGTAGCATTACCCAGAACATTTCTGAAAATCCTTTAAGAAATTCTTGCAGAGATCAGCGAACACTGCATCCTAAAAACAAGCTCAGTGCTATGAGAGCATTTTCCTCAGAGGGAGAAGATGCTCTATTTTTTTTTAAACACTTCTTATTTATTTATTTATTTATTTGCCTTGGTGTTTGCCTGGAACTGAAACTACAGACAGTTGTGAGCTGCCATGTGGGTGCTGGGAATCGAACCCGGGTCCTCTGGAAGAGCAGACGGTGCTCTTAACCGCTGAGCCATCTCTCCAGCCCCGCTCTATTTTTTTTTTAAAGTGTTCAAAAGCATAGAAGGTGCAAATAATTTTGTAAATTTGCAAATATTTGATTTTCCTCTGACTGAAAATGAATAGGTGTGAGCATCAGCATCTTACTATACTTTTGCTTTAGATATTTTTTAGTTAGGAAAAGGTAATGATAGTGATAAATGTGAAGTCTCTACTCTTTTCTGCTTCTTCAGGTGATCACTCTGAGGAAGTTACACTTGAGTTCTGTATACACGTGTGTGTGTGTGTGTGTGTGTGTGTGTGTGTGTGTGTGTGTGTGTACTTACCCATAAGCATGGTCATTAACATTCAAACTGGCCCATTAATTTAGCTAATATCAGCTTGAATTAAAGATGAGAAGGGGCTTGGGAATATAAATTCCAGCAAGTGTGAAGCTTAGGTACAATCCAGAGCCATAACAGTAAGGTTGTGGATCTGTTTGGCTGTACTTTCTCAAACTGTGCTGGGAACAAATGCCAGAAGAAGTTCTGAATGATGTGATTTCAAAAGGTGGCTTTATCAGAATACCTTGCATGTTGCTACTCACGTGAGACTATAAAGAACATCAGTTTTTTACCTAACGTGCATTCTAATAATATTTTCCAATCAGTCCTTAACATTATAGCCTTACTACTCATTTCCTGGAATGGCTAGGCAGGACATTTTTTAATAACCTTTTTTTATTTCTCCCTCAGCTGACTGTATCCCATGATGCATTTGAGATAAGCCTTCTGAGTCTCAATAACATGTTTATTTTTAAATGAATGTTTTTTTAAAAGCACAAAATAAAGATGTTTGTCTCCAAGATTTAGGATTTAGGAAAGTATTTGGATTAGCAAAGGACTGGTGTCCCCTCAGCAGTCTATTTGAGGGGTTAGCTGGTGTAACTGAACCATCACCCCCATGCTTTGGATGTCTGGTCTATCCAATGTACCATGGCTCACACCAGAGAAACTCATGAGTACAAGTGCTTTCTCCTAAAGATCCTGCCTCCCCTTGCCACGCTGAGCACCTGCCTTCATTGGGGCACTGGATCTCTCTCTATCTCTACTCAGGTCTCTGCTGTGTAACATGAATGTTCAGCAGAATTTGGAACTCCTCATGAAGTTGCCCAACTGAGCCCAGACTGAGGAAGCTGGAGTCTCACATGTGCCAGCAATCCTGCACTAATTTACACCACAGTGAGTTTCTGTCCCGTATGTTAGTGAGGACAGCACAGGCTCAGTCTGCTGGCAAAGAAGTAGTCCATTTCCTGCTACTTAATATAAATGTCTCGGGGCCCGGCAGCAGCTGTTCCTCCTAGAAACAAGGTCATTTTCCTTTTACCATTATGGCTGGCTGTCCTCATCTACTGATATCTTTTATTCCAATCACTATCACTTTTCACAGTATCAACTGAATTAACCTGTTCTAAAATCAAATTTATCCATTCTATCTTGTTCTCCACCTGATACTTTCATTCAGATCAATAGATTTTTTTTTTTAGTGTCCATGAATTTTCTAGGCATTATAGGGAATTTATAAACAAAATAATCTATCTCCTGTATTGGGCAAGTTAACATAAATAGAAAGTTAGAGAATATAGGACACTGTTAGATTATGAGGCTGGATGCAAGGTAAAAGAAGAACCCAGAATGGGAGAGGCTGTGGCTTTGAGGTAAGGACACATCTCTAAAGAGATGAGGTTCCAGCCAGGCTCTGTAGGGCAGAGCTGGGTTGACACTTGGAACAGGTAAGGTGGGAAGGCTAGTGAGCAGCGTTAGAATGGACTAGGGAGTTCCTGGACAGGACAGTAAGGGAGCTGAAGCCATTCCAGTGTGAAGTAGTATTTGAGATGAGGAAAGTTTGATGTACAGACATTGAAAGGGAACCAGAAGGAGTTGAGAAACAACGAAGTACATATTCAGTCACTCATTTCTGCAGGTTGACTCTATACCTGGCACTATTCTAAGTTGTGAATAGGCTAGGTCAGGCTCCTGTCTTAAAAGAAGTATTCCAAAGAGAATACAAGAAACAAAGCATCAACTAAGCAAGGATGTATCTATCAGCTATAGTATAGTAAAGGCTGTTCAAAGATATGAAAGGGCATATGAGGTGTGGATACTTTAGATAGAATATCCAAGCTAAAGTATCTGAGAGATCATCTCTGGGCTAGATTGTGCAGGACAATATAGTCTGCAGGAAGATGTCTTACATTTTCTGTTCCTGTGAAGAGACACCATGACCACAACAGCTCTTCTAAAGGGAAGCATTTAGTTGGGGCTGGCTTACAGTTCAGAGGTGCAGTCTGTAGCACGAATTTGGATTGTATGAAAAGAGACTCAGAGAGAGGAAGCACCACAGTCATTTCTCACCCAGCTGTCTTCCAGCTTCCTCAGCCTCATTACTTATGCTTCTCCTCTGCTAGATTCCTGCTGAGGCCTTAAATACTCTTCTTGCCAGCTGTATTCCATCTAGGTTAGGATTAAAGGTGTGAACTACTCTATTTCTTAGTTTTGAACTCACAGAAACAGAGGAAGTGCTCTCTGGGGAGTTAAGTGCTCTCTGGGGTTAAGGGTGTAAGTATGTCACCACTCCCTGCTTTCCCTGTGCTAGGATTAAAGAAATTGGTTTATACATACACTCTTAATCCCATAACTCCCCAGACAGAACTTCCTCTGTTTCTGTGAGTTCAAGGCTAGCTAAGAAATAGAGTAGTTCACACCTTTAATCCTAACCTGGAATCCAACTAGTTTTCTTTAAATATTCAATTCTTTAGCTTTGAGGATATTTGTTGTTAATATCTCCCCCAAAATTACTGCAGGTTCTTTGCCAAAGTTCACTTTCTACCCATAATTGGTCAATTTCTTCATTAGTTAAAGGTACTGTTAACTTCCTCTGTTAATTGATGAAGTCTCAATTTTCCTTTAAAGATGAATTCAGAAATGTTTTCCACATATGTCTTTAATTTTTTACTTGGTTTATGTGGTAGAAATATCCATTCCAATATAACATTTTCCTTTTGCATTAAATTTCCCATAAGAGAATACTTAGAGGGCAAGATAACTAGGATGCAATTAAGGTCTGGATCTATACGATCCACAAGTGCATCATGTAATTTCTCTTCTACCAAAGCCAATTCTCTCTCAGCTTCAGGTGACAATTCTCTTAGACTATTTAAGTCTTTGTCACCATTTAAGATTTTGAACCAATTATCCAGTTCATCATTTTTTTATTTCAATAGTGGGTCATAAATTGGCAATGTCTCCTAGTAATCTTTGGAAATCATTTAGTGTCTTCAATTTATGTCTCCTGATTTGTATCTTTTAGGGATCTAATTTTTTTGTAACCTAAATAATTAATGGAATCTCCCCTTTGTATTTTTTCAGGGGCTATTTGTAATCCCCAAGCAGGCAATTTTTTTTTCACTTCCTCAAACATTTTTTCTAAGGTATCAGTATTTGAATCAACCAACAGAATGTCATACACATAATGATAAATTATGGATTGTGGGAATTTGTTATGTATTTGTTCTATTGACTTTTGAACAAAATACTGGCATAGTGTAGGGCTATTCAGTATTCCTTGAGGGAGGACCCTCTATTGATGCCTCTTTACAGGCCGAGAATTATTGTAAGTGGGCATTGTAAAGACGAATTTTTCTTTGTCTTGATCTTTTAAAGGTATTGTAATAAAAGAGTCTTTTAAATCAATAACTATAATAGGTCATTCTTTTGTTAAAAAAGAAGGCAAAGGAATTCCAGACTGTTAGAGAACCCATTGGCGGGATCACCTTGTTTATTGTCATTAAATCTGTCACCATCCTCCACTTTCCAGATTTCTTTTTAGTGACAAATACTGGAGAATTCCAAGGGCTCGTTGATTGTTCTATCTGCTGAGCATTTAACTGCCCCTGTACCAGCTGCTCTAAGGCCTGCAATTTCTCTTTTGTTAATGGTCATTGATTAATCCATATAGGCTTATCTTTTAGCCATTTTAAAGGTAATGCTGTTTCTCAGTATTTCAGGGTTTTATTAAATATGTAACATATCACCACAGCAGTCCATTATCATCATCGTGGGACATGGCAGCATTCAGGCAGACATGGTGCTAGAGAGGTAACTGAGAGTTCTGTATCTCACACAGGCAACAGGAAGTCATTTGTCTCACTGGGTGCGGTTTGAGCACATATGAGACATCCAAGCCCACCTTCTCGGTGACATACTTCCTCCAACAAGGCCATACCTCCTAGAAGTCCCACTGCCTGGGAGCTTATGGGGGGCCAATGAGAGTGGAGTAAAGGGGAGGAGCCAAGCAGAGATGAGAAGAAGCGAGGGACAGTCCTAGAATCACAGAGAGGTCCTTGAGGCAATAGAAAAAGCATTATCAAGTAAGTTAGACATGAGAAGCAATTGGTGTTTGTGTTTAAAAGATTAAATCAAAGGGCTGGGAAGGTGATTAGGTGGACAGAGCACTTGCTACTTCCACATGAGGACCAAAGTTTGAATCCCCAGTAAAAGCTAGATAGGCATGGTGGTCCTTCTTTAACCCTATGCCAGGAGGCAGAGACAGGAACCCCGGGGAGCAACCTGACTGGCCAGCCTAGCAGGCAGATATCCTGCCTCATTTTATAATGTGGAGAGTGAACAAATAGACACCCAGTGTCAACCTGGAGTCTTGGATTTTACACATATACATAATCTACACTCATGCATGTGAGAGTATGCATACTTACATGGGCATACACCTCATGCAATTGTGGAACAAATCATAGTATCCACTGTGTAGAGAGAAGGGGAACGGAATTAGAGAGCAGGTGGAAGTGAGATGGTGTTCAGACAAAGCCGCTGGGCATATCCAGAGAGCTGACTGGAGAGGGAGAGAAGAGGCAGCTGGGGCTTATTTTGGAGCTAGAACTGATGGGTTTGGTACAGAGTGGGGTCCTTTCTGGTACCTCTTAACATTTTTTAATAGAGATGAAAACATTTGAATAGGAAACAGGTTTGCAGGATGAATTAAAAACTGAATTGGGAACTAGGTAGTGGTGGCACAGGCCTTTAATCCTTGCACTCAAGAGGCAGAGGCAAATGGATCTCTATAGCCTAGTTCCCAGACACCAAAGGCTACACAAAGAAACCCTGGCTCAAAAAGATGAAACAAAACCGAAAGTTCAAGGTCATTCTCAGTTATATAAGGAGTTGAAGATAGCCTGAACTATGCAAATAATAATTTGAACTGGGAATGAGAATGTTGCTCACACTTGGAATGTGAAGATTGGAGAATCAGGTGTTCAAGGCCAGCCTGGGCTTGGGAACACATGAAGTCTAAGCTGTTTACTGATATTCTCTATAGTTTTACTGAATCCAAGAGAGGTCATTGCCAGAAAAATTTTAAAAAAGACCCTGATAAGATTTCAAAATGTCAGAAAGTTATATGTATAACATGTATTGTTTTATTGAAAACTAGCCTTGTACATATCTCTCTGTGGCAATGACTAGAAAACATATGATAAGGGCTAAAAAGATGTATCATAAGAGTTATCCCGGGCTGATGGGATTGTTCAAGGCTTTTGACTTGTATTTGGGGAATGCATGTATACAATGCAGATATTATGCTTCTAAATATTTGTTCAAAGTCTTGTACTTTTAATGGCATCAGGATTGCTCTATGGACAAATGAGATAAAGGTGATGTATCTACACTTGTGAAAATTGGGATTTAAAGTTAGGTTTGAGAGGAAGTTTGAATTTCTCTTGTAGAGCATTTATTTAAGAATACTGTCCTGACTGATTCAGATACATGTACAGTATACACCATTTCCACAGAGCAGTTTGAGACACAAACTTGGGGTTTGAGTCCTAGGTCAAGGGCTATTGATTAGGAAGTCATCTCGGAGGAGGGATTAGGGACTGAAGAACGGATGCATGGATGCATTTCGGGGAACCACTAATGTAGCCCAGCAGGTGAAGGCTCTGGCCACTAAACCCAATGAATTGAATTCAAACCCTAGGACTCACAGGGTACACAGAGGAAACTGGCTCCTTGCAAGTTATTTGACCTTCATTGTCACACACACACACACACACACACACACACACACACACACACACACACACACGAAATACATTTTCTCCTGGAGATGTATAGTAAGAAGAGAAGAGGAAAGGAAAGGAAAGGGAGCTAATGGGGCAGTGAAAATCCAGATGCCAAATTTCAAGGGTGAAGCTTTGCCTTGATGGTTCATGGAATCTCCTGAGGCAGCAGTTTTAGGAGCTGTTGGAGGAAATCGGGTCTCACTGGGTTAGAGATCAAGTCAGTGTGGAGGAAATAGAGGAAGCTGGCAGAGGCCACTCCTTTTAAACATCTGTACAGACAGAAAGAAGTGGGACAACGGTAACCAGAAACTCCAAGGAGGCTGTGACTTTACACAGACCCCACAAGAAAGGGCATACAGAAATTAGAAAGAGAGGCTTTAGTCCATTAAATAACTAGGTGCTGGTGGAGGTGTTTAGAGTATCTGATGTTGTCCAATGAGTAGCCAATATCATTTTGTACTAGCCAAAACATAAAATCTACTCGTTTACAGACACTGGATCTCATTATGGCATCTTCAAGGGAAGTAAAATGATATGCATTGTACTTTGCTCACATTCATCTTCCCACGATCCTCTCTTTTCCCTTTCATATCTCAAGTAGTCTCGTCTGCCTTTCTTTCTCTCCTACCTATATTCACATGAAAGACAATATGTAACACTGGTCTTTCTTGTTCCCATTATACTCTTATGTAACCCTCTCTTTGTTCCTTTCTCCTTCCTACACAGTTCACATTCTACTTCCTACTATTGAGAGTCTAACAATAAAAATAAGAAGTAATAATAAGATTGTACTTAGATATACTCTACGTAGGAGATTTTGAGATACGACATACCCATAGACCTTTAAGAATGTGGTATTTGTTTTAGTTTTTTTTTAATTTATTTATTATGTATACAGTATACAGAAGAGGGTACCAGATGTCATCATAGATGGTTGTGAACCACCATGTGGTTGCTGGGAATTGAACTCAGGACCTCTGGAAGGACAGTCAGTGCTCTTAACCTCTGAGCCATTTCTCCAGCCCCCTTTAGTTTATTTTTTAATGTATTTATTAAGTACTAGATGTCATTATAGATGGTTATGAACTACCATGTGGTTACTAGGAATTGAACTCAGGACCTCTGGAACAACAGTCAGTGCTCTTAACTTCTGAGCCATCTCTCCAGCCCTTGTTTTAGTTTTATGTTAACATTTATCTTCCTGGTTCTGAAGAGATGGCTCAGTGATTAAGAATGTGGGCTTCTTCCAAAGGACCTGGGTTTGATTTCCAGAATCCACATAGCACTTCATAGTCATCTATAACTAAAATTCCAGGGGAATCGGTCTTAGTTACTTCTCTGTTGCTGCCACAAAACACCATGGCCAAGGCAACTTTTTTTTGTAAGTATTTAATTGGGTTTATGCCTTCAGAGGGTTAGAAGCTATCATTTCAGAGCAAAGACATCATAGTGGCTAGAACAGCTGAGAGCAAACATCTTGACTGGCAAGCACAAGGCAGAGAGGACACTGGGAATGTTCTTTGAAACGTCAGAGCCTGTCCCCAGTGCCACACCTTCTCCACCAAAGCCACACCTTCTAGCCCTTCCCAACAGTTCTACTAACTGAGGACCAAGTATTAAACATTTGAACCGGAGGCCATTCTCATTGAGACCACCACAGGACCCAATGCCCTCTTCTTGCCTGAGTGGGCACAGGGCATGGATGTAGTGCACATATATACATGGAGACAAAATATTCATACTTACAAAAATAAATACATTTTAAAAGGACCAATTAGCCTATCTTTCTGTGTTTGAAGTAAAAAAATTAACAGCAGTTTGATTCCAGTACACACTTGCTGTGAGTTGGCATATTATGCTCTTAAGAGTTCTGAGCTCTGTCTGGAATGTGAGCATATTTAATTTAAAGAGAAGTCTCTTCAGCTATAAACAAGCTAAAGTGGAGTTATCTTGTGTTAGGACTGTCTCAAGTGTTCATAACTGGTGTCCTCGTGGGAAGAGCCATGGGAAGACGGAGGCACAATGGCCATCCTCTCACAAGCCAAGGAATGTCAAGGATGCCAGCCAGACACTGCCAGATGCAAGAAGTCTTCCTGGTACCCTCCCAGGAGGCACAGCCTAACTCACACTTTCAGCTGATGGCCTCCAAAACTGGGAGAGCAGTTTGTGTCATTTTAGGCGTCCAGTTTGTGGTAAATTTCTGTGGCTGTCCTAGGAGGCTAATACATTCTAAAATTTTGAAAGTTAAAATAACAGCTGCTTTTGTTGTTCCTGTTCCAGCAGTCTGGCTGTTTGGGTCAGACCAGCTTCATTGCCCTTCTGTAATTCACTTGGGGGAGTTATGCCACAGCTACCTGGTATCTCAGGTGAAGTGGGAAAATGACCTTCTGCTGGAGTCCAGAGCCTTGAGGCTGACTGTTGGGAGCCCCCTCCATTCCCTCTTCATGGGTTTCTGGATTGCTCCTGGCTCCCGAGCCTCCTTACAAGGAGTGTGAGTACCCTAAGAGGGAGAAGGTAGAGGCTGTAAGGCCCCTTGAGGTTCACATGCATAGCTGAGTTTCAGCAGCCTCAATACTCAAGCAGGATGGTGCTACAAGATGCTTCGCCATTTTTACACTGTCATATATGCTAGTGGGGAGGTGATCCTGTCCTGGTGACTACCTTCAGACTATTTGAGCAAATGGTCTTGTCTTTCCCTGCTTACATCATAGTACCCATCTTACAAAACTGAGCACGGATGATACTCCCTCCCTAAATACACCAGTGAATCACCCGCTTTGTGAGACTCTTTAGTTCATGGGAGACATCTTTGTGTCTGGAAGAACAATCACAACCCTGCCTGGAGGCAGGTGAACAAACTCTGTAACATCTTGGTTTTCTCTTAGACCTATAATTACCCTGATGAAGCCCAGACTGCACAGCTGTCTGAAGTGGAATGAAGAAGTAGTTAAAGGGCATCAGGGAAAAAAGGTGCCTGAGAATTGCCGTAGCACACAGAGAAGAGCAGGAGACGGTGCAAAACCAGGCCAGCACCTCTGCCAGTAGCTGCTGCTAGACTACAAAGGGATTGTTTATTTTTTCTTTTCTTTTTGTTTGTTTGTTTTATTTTTTTAATTTATTTATTTATTCTTAAGTATATAGTATACAGAAGAATGTACCAGATGTCATCATAGATGGTTGTGAGCCACCATGTGGTTGCTGGGAATTGAGCTCAGGACCTCAGGAAGAACAGTCAGTGCTCTTAACCTCTGAGCCATCTCTCCAGCCCCCTGTTTGTTTGTTTTAAATATAGCTCAGTCTGGTCTTTAACTAACTTTGTAGCTCAGTCTGACCTCCAATTCATTGTCAACCTCCTGAGATTGTAAATGTGCTGAAATTTTAGGTGTATGATACCACATTCCAACTCTATTTATTTATTCTTCCTGATTAACAGTTGCAGTGTTGAGCCCATGAAACAGCTAACAGCAAGCAGGTAGAATTCAGTCCCTGGATCCCATAACACGAGAGAACTAACTCCAGAGGGTTGTCCTCTGACCTCCAGACCTGTGACATGACATTCAGGCACATGCACAGTATGTGTGTTTGTGTGTGTGTGTTGGGGGGGGGGTGTGAGTTCAAATTCAAGTGCTTGACAGTGGGTGTGCATGTGCCATGATATGTGTGCCAATGTCCAAGGACAAAATCTGTTCACTCTTCTAACAATGTGGGTATTGAAGCAGGGTTGTCAGGCTTGAGACCAAGCACCTCTACCATGTTGCCAGTCCAGCCGCTCCCATCGTATGCTCTGCTGTGTTGTGGCTTTTGGGTCACTCCGGCATCATTGAGTGACATCAACATCTAGTTCCCAAATTCTTCCACTCAAAAGTAGTGTAAGAAGTTTCCTTCAGGCCGCTGGTCTGGACAGCTCCTAAGGTCCATGTGTATATGGTAGAGGACTAAGGAGGTACAAACCTGGCAGCCATATCCATCAGCCAGTCATCACTGTAAAAAGAGAAGCTAGACATCTGTGTGGCTGGGTGCAGTCACAGGAGGGAACAGAGTGTTTCATCACCACATACAGGCCTCCTCTGGTTTGTTGTTGGCTGATAGATAAAAATGGTGTTGTCTACATCACAGGATCTGGGTGTCAGGTCTACAAGGGAAGTGATACCATAGGCTCATGGAGAAGGTGCCTGGGCCCCAGATGTAACTGAAGACCGGAGGTCATACCAAACTGTTAAGGAATGGGGTTACCTGTTTTTATGTTTTTATGTTGTTGTTTTTTTTTTTTTTAACATACAAATATAAATGTTGTAGGAAAGCCCAAATTGAGATGTTTTTAAAGCAGCTTGTCTGTGATAAATTTTGAGTCCTCCTTGCCAGGAGAGGAAGCCGGGTGGGTTTGACCTGGGTTGGGGGAGGGGAGGTATTCTAAAAGTTGGTTCCCAAGTGACTCCTATAGTCTGTGACAGGGGCTGAGATGAGAAGTTGGGTCATTTTATTCTGGGTGCCTGGGTCTCCACAGGTTGATTCTCTCTTGTTTATGGCTGAGTCATGCACTACTTCGTATTTGTGGCTGATGTTAAAGGTCACAGTAATGCTAATAACAACCCACAGAGAATAGCTCCGGCTAGCTCCTTGGGCACTCAGGACAGCTTTTGCAAGTTCCTTACTTTCTTCACTCTCGAGTTTTTCTACCTGTAAAATAGAAACATTAATGCTCTCAGGTTATTGGGATTGTCTGAAATTGGCATGAAAATGCTTCCCAGCACTGAGCACTGAACACAAGGTGAGGTGCCTGTAAAATGGGTTTGTGTCTGTCATCATGTAGTAAGGTGGCACATAGTAGGACACCTGACATTCATAGGGGATCAAAACAGGAAGTGGATTAGTAAGGACAATGTCAACTAAACTGGAAACGAAGTAGGGATAATGTTAAAAATGACAGTCACCGCACCATAAGGAACAGTTTAGCAGATGTGGTGGCATGAACCTGTAATCCCAGTATGCAGGAGGCTGAGGCAACAGATTGAAAGTTTGAGGCCAGCCTGGGCTACACGGTGAGACCTGCCCCAAAAGGAAGGAAGGAAGGAAGGAAGGAAGGAAGGAAGGAAGGAAGGAAGGAAGGAAGGAAGGAAGGAAGGAAAAATGTTTCACTTCACTTATAAACACAGCTTACATTTAGAATGGGCACCCGTAACAAATGAACATAGAAGGACATTGCTCATACTTTGTGGTAAACTTTGATGGAAAGAGACTTAGAGGCAAAATGAAAAACTGGATGTTAAATTTCCCTGGAATTTCTTGTTCTGAGGACTGGAAAAGATGACAGATCACACCGCTGTGTTTTCCTAAGAGCAACTCTTATGGACAGTCCCAAGGAATGGAAGACTACAGAGAGAATTTGATAGTCCCATGGAAATAAACAGAATGTTACAGAGCTAATAGGGAGATGTGACTGACCCTGAGGAATAGCCCCTAAATGAGACATCATAAACTAAGGCCTGCAGACTTGCCACCTATTCTAAACTGGAAAATGGCTTGTTATTCTAAAAGATATGAGTTATGTATACAACAAGCTGAAGTGCACAGAAGCAAATTTTTTAAAATAAAAATGATTTCCAACAATTAGACCTAAACTTCATCACTTTTCACAGCTTGGTATATTACACACACACACACACACACACACACACACACACACACACACACACACACACACACACGATTTCTACAAACTTGAAAGTATACTTAACTGTTTTATAACCTGCTTTGTTATTTAAAGACATAGCAGCAGCTTTGCTTGTCATTCAGTACTCTTGGTTTACATTTCTAATGAATGTAAAACATTCTCCTCCTAGGAGCACAAACTTTCTCTAATTCTCTATGGAGCTGCATTGGTTTCCAATTAATCACCATTAGGAATGCACCGTGTGTATCATGAGGGTTCTGTCCCGGACTAGCATCACAGTTCGAACCTGTTGTGCCTGCCGCTTATCTGCACCAGCAATCTCAAAATCCCAAAGAAACACACAGACTCTTACACTAATTTCATGCTGTTCGGCCTATGGCCTAGGCATATTGCTAGCCAGCTCTTTTATCTTAATTCAACCCATTTCTATTAGTCTGTCTTGCCACGTGGCCCATGGCTTAGCTATTTCGTTACATCTTACATCATGGGTGGCTGGATGGAGGCTCTGTCTGACTCCGCCCTCCTTCTCCTACCTAGGCTCCAATTTCCTGTCTACTGATAAGGTGCCTGCCATGGCCACAACAGTCCTTTATTCACAGAGTATAGACATCCCACATCAACTGTGTGCTATCATCTTAGCTTAAGAGTGTGTGTGTGTGTGTGTGTGTGTATGTGTGTGTGTAGGTGTGCAAGCAGGTGTGTTCCAATGTCTGTGGAGGCCAGAGGATGCCATTGAGTGACATTTCTAAGGTGACTTTTCTTTTCTTCCTTTTTTTTTTTTTTTTTTGAGACAGATCTCTCCTTGGTGTGTAACTCCCTGAAAACTGAAGATGCTTGGCTGGCTGGTCAGTAGCTTCAGGCTTCTGTCCGTCTCTGCCTCCCAGACACTGATTATAAGTGAACACCACCACACTCAGCTTTTTTTTTTTAACCTGGTTTTAGAGGATCACACTGCAAAGCAAACACTTTACTGAAGGCACTGTTTTCCTGGGCCCTTTATTCTCATCTCTAATGATTCAATGGGATAAATGCCATAAATGGCATCATGGATTCAGGTATATTCACTGGTTTATGTGACTGTCTACTGGCTTTTGGAAGAGTTGATGTGACATCTCTTTTGAAAACTCTGCCCCTCTAAGAAATGCTTCATTTATTGGGGCAAAAGCCAATTATTTTTGACAGAGCTTCTCTGAGTTCCAGGATGGCCTCAAGCTTACAAGCTTCCTGCCTCAGAATCCCTAATAGATTTTAAAATAATTATTTTATAGGCACCTTTAAGAAGACATTAATCTCGGGGGCTGGAGAGATGGCTCAGTGGTTAAGAGCACCGTCTGCTCTTCCAGAGGACCCGGGTTCGATTCCCAGCACCCACATGGCAGCTAACAACTGTCTGTAATTCCAGTTCCAGGCAAACACCAAGGCAAATAAATAAATAAATAAATAAAGTTAAAAAAAAAGACATTAATCTCAAAAGTTTGAATGGAAGCCATTATGATGATTGAGTCAATCTAAAGGTGTGTTTGTTTTGGACAAGTACTATTAATTCTGCAAGCTTCCTGATGGCTACACCTTATAAAACAAATACTATTCTGGGTAATCTTGGTTTTATTTGAGGACATCATATGAATTAGTATTTTATCAATTCCCAAGAATCTAAAAAGCAGCAATTTGTAGGCAATTTATATTTGCTTGACGAGAATCAAGTGATACCAGATATCAAAGGAGACAAGTAATCATCAGTCTTACCTGCTCTGAACCCTGTGAACCACAATAATGACTGGTTTAGCAAGACATGTCTACTGGTGCAGCATGGACATCATGGGAGTTACCAACTATTTTCTGATTGGATTTAAGTCCCGTGCTACAAGACAAAACCCAAACCTGGCACCAAGAACCTGTGGCTAGACAAGGCATAAGCTCTAGGGGAGAATTTACTGCTATTATTCTGTTAAATGTACATGCTATTAAACTGATTCCTAATAACTTACCATTATGCCTATAGATTAAAATATTTCTCAGCCCTCATCCGAGAAGCATTTTATTGCAGTAGATGGCAACTGGCCCAGGTACAGATAGTTGGCCCTGAATGTGACATCTGTATCATATGCCCTCCTTCCAAAACTCTGGAAGTATTGAGAGGGTGGAAAGAGTGTAAGAGCCAGAGGCAGTTGGATGACTGACTATAAGGAAACAGTGTCTTCAGGACCCAGTAGGGCATATGATCTCACAGCAATTATGATAGCACACACCTGTTCAAGTGCCAGCCAGAAAAAACAAAACAACCTCACCAGCACAGTGAGATGAAGTCTGCACAGAGTTCTATCCCTAGCTGAGGCACTGTTGGCAATAGATCTGTGGTGGGAGAGGCGGAGCTAAGTGTGTTGGTGCTAGTGAGTCAAGCATACTCTATTGGAAGGCCACGCCTCCAGGAATATATGGGCTGTACAATTTGATTTGATAGGTTAATAAAAAAATTAAAAGACACAAAGTTGAGTGAGTTGTGAAAGAGGATGGATCGGGGAGGCATGGAAGAGGGAAATATGATCAGAACACATTGTGTAAAACCCTCAAAGAACTAACAAAAATCACTTTGAAGAAATCACTAATTCATACCAGTTCTTCTTTCTAACCAAAGCTGCATACTGCTTGCATTTAAGCCTGATTGTGTTTATGATATTCTTAGTTACTTCATTCATTTATGTGAGGCTAGTTCCTGAATACTGAAAGTGTGCCAGATACCACATTAGACTTTGGTATGAAAGTGCCTGCTTCCACAGATCTCCTTTCCTAATGGTGAAATGTCCTCAGTAATAAATCCACACATGAGGTAATGTCAGGTGTGTTTCTCATCTGTTAACCAGAAAGACAGTATTTCATGAGGTTGCTATGAGGGATTATATGAGACTATGTAGAAGCAATTTACCATGTCTAAGTTTTGGGGTGTGTGTGTTTGTGTGTGTGTGTGTGTGTGTGTGTGTGTGTGTGTGTGTGTGTGTGTGTGTTTGGTTGGTTGGTCTCTTTCAAGACAGGGTTTCTCTTTGTAGCCTTGGCTGTTTTGAAACTTGCTCTGTAGACCAAGCTGGCCTTGAACTCAGAGATCTGCCTGCCTCTGCCTCCTGAGTGCTGGGATTGAAAACATATGCCACCACCACCCACTTTACCATATAAGTTTTTAACATGTGTTATTTAAAGTTGAGGAAGTTGAGTTTAAATCATTAAATTCTTCCTTAATAAGAAGAATGTATGGAACTTTTATTTTATGTTAAAGGAAGGTTTTCTCTGTGTGTGTCTCTTTCTCTCTCTCTCTGCCTCTCTCTGTCTTTGTGAGTGTAAGTTAAATAATGCCTGCTCCTCCACAGATAAGGGTGGCCTGTGTCTTCTCAGCAAGTATCCTTGGTGACTCACATTGTCCTTTGCCTCTGTATGTGGAGAGCCTGCAGGGCTCTGAAGGGCTGTGCACCTCACTGCTCTAGGTCAAGTCTCCAGGTGCCTCCAAAGCTTGTCTCAGGTCCTAGTTTACGTTCTTATCCTGTTAGCTCTTTGTGGAAGGGTGAGTGCCAGCCTCCAGATTGTCTCTGAGAAGAACCTGGGACCCAAGCCTACAGGAAATGATAACTTAACTCTATCTTTAGTTTGTTTCCTTAATCCTTTGTTTCTTTTTCTTCCTCTTCTTTTTTCTCCTCCTCTGTCTCCTTTTGAGATAAAGTCTTGAAATATGACCCAAACTGGCCTTAAACTCAAGAACCTTCTGCCTCAGCTTCCTGGATGCCAGTATTTTTGTTATTAAAATGACTGGATTTTAATAATAGGGTTTTTTATTTTTTATTAATTTTTAAAAAAAACCTTTATTTATTTGCCTTGGTGTTTGCCTGGAACTGGGAACTGGAACTATAGACAGTTGTGAGCTACCATGTGAGTGCTGGGAATCGAACCCCGGGTCCTCTGGAAGAGCAATCAGTGCTCTTAACTGCTGAGCCATCTCTCCAGTCCCAATAAGTTTTTTTAAATTGCTGTTTTTTGTTTGAGAGAGAGAAAGAGGGAGACTCATAATGTAGCCCAGGTTGACCTTGAAGTCACAAACTTACAATACTTTTCCTAAGATCTGGAATTCCTAGTGAATATCACCATATTCAGCTCTTAACTGTGACTTAAAATTTTTTTTTATGTTTTACTGAGAAGGGAAGGTCAGCTGTGGAAAGTTCAATTATTTGTCCTCATTGTTAGGGAAACCAAATGTGAACTAGGAAACAATGAAAACACAGAGCTGTATTTCTTGTCAGATCAGAAGGAAACAGATACGGTGTGTCCATTACTTTCTTTAAAGCAGTGTTTATTGAAGGTTTCTTATGTCCTGTGTGTGAATTACATTATATAATTCTTGTAACAACCTAAAAAGTTAGAGATGTTCTCATTCTGCCTGAACCCTTCTCAAGACCTAGACACAGCACTCTGAACAAACCCAGGCTTAGCTAAAACAAATGTGGGATTTTAACAACTGTTTCTACCATTACCAATTATTGGGATCAACAAACAAACTTTTTGGCTGACATACGTTTTTGTTGTGGCTATCTGTTGTGGTGTAGATGTAAAATGACCTTTATAGGCTCATGCATTTGAATATCTGGTCTGGAGTTGCTGGTGTTGTTTGGGAAGATTGCAGAGCCTTGAGGAGGTAGAGCCTTGTTGCAGGAAGTTGTCCACTGGAGATGCCCTTAAAGTTTTACAGCCTGGCCCCACTTCCCATTCAGTCTCTGATTCTTGGCTTCAAGTGTGATGTAACCATCCAGCTTCCGATGACGTGCCTCTCCTGCCATGATAAACTATATCCCCTAAGGCAGAAAGCCACATAAACCCTGCCTTTTGAAATGCTTTTTGTCAAGCCCTTTGTCCATGTGCTGAGGTTCTTTTTTTCCCAAATGACATCATATATTTAGTTTCCCCTCAGATAGGTAGGAGGACCAGCTGTGGAGACAGATGATTTGCATCCTCTCTGAATGGACTGAGAAAATTCTACAGCTCATGGGAACTTGAAAAAAGATCTAAAAGGTGTTTTCGTGTTCCTGGGAGTTGACTTGATTCTTCTCTGATGTTAGCTGTGAACAAAATATTGTTTTCAAACTAAAGGTCCTTACCTAACCTTTGCCCTACACCATCATCAAGACTAGAACAACTGTTAAAACCCCCAAATATTGATTAGCCTCCAGGGGCATAATCAGTTTCTGGGAATAATGCAAGAAGCTCGAGTTTTTGAGATGGGAGAGAAAATGTTTGAGATGGTGGGAAGTCCCATGTCTATATTTCCGAGTAACAAATACATCTCCATTTACATCTGACCCTGCATTACTAGGGTGCATTCCTGACCCGATTGTTGCTAACATTACAACCCACCCTGCAAACACACTCAGTGTGGGTTGGTGTTGGTTTCTTTATCTGAGAAGACCTGGTGTGATGAAAGACTGGTGCTGAGGCTCAGATTTCAGTCCGGTCTCTCTCTGACACCAAAATGGGAAGGAGAAAGATTGTATCAGTGCCTTGACAGTCCATTATTTGCTGATTGGCACATGCTTTGTTTCATCTCATGAGTCCCTAGGCACCCTAAGTGGTACCACTTTTTCATCAACCTCTGATTCCCATTCAGGGCTCCAGTTGATGTGTGTGCGGGGGGGGGGGGGGGGGGGGGGGGGGGGGGGGGGGGGGGGGGGGGGGGGGGGGGGGGGATTGTGCTTGCCTGGGCCTACATAGCTCACTCCCTCTTGCTTCTCTTCCCCTTGGAAGACGATGCTCATAAATGAAGCCTTTCGATTACAACCTCCCTTTCCCTCCACAAGTCCCTTCCTCAGAGATAATCTGTGGTGCCTCCTACTCCAAACCTTCATTTTTGTCTTTTATTGGCATCTTTCAAAGGTTTATAACACAGTCCATGGAGGAAAATGCACTTTAGTACCATTCTCATTCTCTCACCCTAAACTCTCTCCCCCTTCTCTCACACATATACAGTTTGAAGAACAATCTTAAACATATACGATACCCAGTGTTTTGGCCTAATATCAAAACTCCGATTCCCCTTTAATCCACATAGAATGCTGTCTTCTTTACTTTAGCACTTATCTTAAGTTGTGACATGTGACTGCTTTCTTAATGTCCCCTCACTTGCTCCTGGTGGAATGTACATTTCAAAAGGGTTGAATTTGCTCTACCCAGGACAGACCCTTAGAACACACAAGCCATCTGGGTTTTTGGGTCCCTGCCCCCTTTGCTCACCCTGCCCTCCGGTGTTGCTCCGCTGGTTTCCGGGGTTGTATCTGAGGCCTGGATGGCTGCTTACTCCTTACCCTGTTCACAGTGCTAGGAGCTCTCTTCAGTCAGCAACCTGTATTTCAGAACCTTCTAGGCTATTTCCTTTGTTAGTACATGGCTCATGAAGAATCCAGAATACAGTTCTTGTAATGAAGTCAGTGCCTTGAACACTAATGAAGCTGAAAGATTCTCTCAAAGACCCAGTGAGACAGACCCCTACCCTACTGTAGACCGACTTCATTTGCTAAATTGCTGTGAAGGAAGAAACTGATAGCCAGAAGCCTGTGCTCTGTGCAGTGAGTGTTCTTTGTCTGACAAAGTTACAGAAATAGAAAGAACATGGTGATATTTAGGGGATTACCTCCTTATGGTTAAAAAGGTATTTCAGGTTCTAAGTGTCTATGCTTTTGTATCCAGAGGTATGGACATGTGATTCATAAAGTTTCTCCATTTTCAAATGAGACCTCCAAGAAACTCAAGAAAATTAGATTTAAAAAGGTTGTACCATGGAGGAAAATTGAGATTAACATCACTTCTTTTTCTTTAAGACAAATATTGAAAGTAAAATTCCTTAATTAGCCTGGCTGTGGTGGTATGCCCCTTTAATCCCAGCACTTGGGAGGCAGAGGCAGGCAAATTTCTGTGAGTTTGAGGCCAGCCTGGTCTACAGAGAAAGTTTCAGGACATCCAGGACTGTTATATAGAGAGACTTTGTCCTGGAAACTCCCCCAAAAAGTTCTTAATTAACATTGAAAAGTCACATGTTAAAAAAAAGAAAAAGAAAAATCACATGTAAATTATAGATATGGAAAATTGAATATTTAACAGGTTGGAGTGTGTGTGTGTGTATGTGTGTGTGTGTGTATTAGGTGTCCTCCAGTCACCTCCCACTGTAATTTTTAATACAGTGCCTTCCTCTGAAGCTGAAATTCACTGGTCAAACTACCCAGTCTGATTTAGCCAATAAATCCCAAGAATCCGTGACTCTGCCTCTCCAGTGTTGGGATTACAGATTCAAATTATGACACCCAGTTCTTCTTGTGGGTTCTGGGGATCAAGTTCTTGTGTGTGTGGCAAACATTTATCAACTTTCATCTCTTTAGCTGTTGGTGGGAATTATTTGGAGGGGGTCTTGCTGGGTAGTGGAGCCCAGATGGCCTCAAACCTGCAATCCTTCCTCAGTCTCCCAAGTGCTGGCTGCATAGACAGGCATGGTTTTTTTTAAATGATCTTTATATTTTACAGTTAGCAATTATTAAAAATATCTTTACACTTAGGTGAAGTAGACCTTCATAAGTTATTTAATGTTCCCATCTGATAAGTGCAACGAGGTACTTCTTATTCATTATACTATTAATTTGAATTTTCTATTTTGTTTTAAATGAGGAGAAGTAAGAAATAATTTATTTTATGTCTTTACTACTTCCACACTTCTAATCTTTTAACTGAAAGAGCATTTTCCCCTAGAAAGCCTTTGGCAGTATCCATTTTTTCACTTAAAAAAAAATTAAACTAGTGTTTTAAAGTATCTGTTTGAAGAGTGACAGTCTCTGGGGAAATTATTTCCAAGCTAAGTTCAGCTGGCAGGGTCACTGGCTGTAAATACGAAATTTCTGATTGTCTCACATCCCGATGCACAACGCACTAAATGTTCTTGAAGTCAAACAAGGAAAGTTGTAAACAAAATGGAGAATCTCTGTTGAAAGTCCAGTGGAGTCAAGAAAAGAAATTCCATTAAGTAATGCACAGAGGCCCTCATCATTTGGAGTGGAGAACCTCCTTTGAAGAAATTGACCTTTGAACTATGGTGTCACTCACTACCACCTAAATCAAGTGTGTCCTCAGAGTGCTGGAAGGGCTCAGTGCCCTTTCTTTGGCTTTTCCCTTTCTACTGTCCTTGGCCTGTGCCTTTAGACAAAACCAGTCGACATCACCCAGCAGTCTCCAATGTTGAACTGTCTGTCATTGTATGGCCTGATTCCTTACTGCTTTTATTTCATTGATTTTATCTTTTTCTTTCCCCAAAGCACTTTTGTCGTTCTCCTAATTCTCTTCAAAATCACTCCATCAGTTCATCTGTCAGCATGGTTTGGGTTGTGGTTGGTCAGTTCACTGAGTTACTGGTTATACATTTAGTTGCTTTTTTTTTTTTTTTTTTTTTTTTTTTTTTTTTTTTTTTTTTTTTTTTTTTTTTTTTTTTTTTTTTTTTTTTTTTTTTTTTTTTTTTTTTTTTTTTTTTTTTTTTTTTTTTTTTTTTTTTTTTTTTTTTTTTTTTTTTTTTTTTTAACTGAGATCATTTTGTTACAAAGAGCAGGCTTGCTGCCCGAGGAAGTAGAGCTAATTCTGCAAAGCAGAAGCTTATGGGAACATGGTCATCTAATGGATGGGCGTTTTGGCCTGATAGTACTGCTGAATCCTGGGTAACTGAGCAAAGTGACGGCATAAGTGGATGCATGCTGTGAAGCCAGGATTGTTTCCACCTGGATGGAGTGGCCACATGAGGCCTCTTTGTCCCAGATTGAAACAAAACCCATTTCTCATATCTGTCTGCACCTGTTATCTTTGAGCTGATATTGCATTAAGCACTCCCACTGCTCGGGACTTCATAGGATGCTGGGAAGTTTCCCAGAATCTTGGATCAATGCAACTGGCAAACATCCAGGTGCAGAGATAGCCCCGAGACAGCAATTTGGGGAGGAATGCTGCCTGTAGCAAAGAATTCACTCCACCCTCAGTTTGCCCTACTGAGACAGTAAACCCCTTGAAACAGTGAGGAGTCACTGTGCACAGCTCAGCCAGCCTCGGACCACAGACTATTACTCCACAGAGGTAATTAGAAAGAGAAAAGTCACCGGTGCTTTATAGACTGTCAGCACCACTCATACAACTCCAATTAATTTCCCTTCAAAATTGAATCTATGATTTTAAGCCTTTCTTCTCTGTTAGACTTGGGTTGAGTGCATCACGTCTGCCAGCCTACATCTAGGCCTTCAAAGAATACACTGTTGCTTTTAACTCTGTCATCTAAACAGTCAGTCTGAAAACTCCATGAAGTTGCAGCTGGCCCAAGGGCTGCTCCCTAATTTTAGAACATTGGCAGTGTAAGAAGAATTCATGTCCTGAAACCATATGAACCCCTGTCTGTCTTCCACTACTCAGGGCCTTTTCCTTGTCATTATGTCCTGGCACGAACATTTACCATGGCAACAGGGGCACATGGGGCTCAAGATGTGAGGGCACAGGGGCCATGGTGTTTAATATTAAACCAACAGGAAATGACCCAGGCTCATGAGCTACTGCTTTCACGAGGGCAAAAGACGAGAAACTAATTGCTTTTGAGAAATTCCTTTCTGTGTTCTGTAGAGAAAATGTTTCCATCAGGGCTAAATGGCCACATTGTCCCTTGAAAGAATGAGACAATAAAGAAACTGACTTCCTCTGAGAAAAAAAAAAACCATTCATAATCATTTATCTGCATAACATGTTCCCAGAAGATTCCTCAAAGCTGTCCCTGTAGTGCCACATAATACTGCATGTTTCTTTCCTGGGATAGCTCTTTCTCTCTCTCTCTCTCTCTCTCTCTCTCTCTCTCTCTCTCTCTCTCTCTCTCTCTGTGTGTGTGTGTGTGTGTGTGTGTGTGTGTGTAAACCAGATAGCATCTTTAGATGTTACACTCAGCTCAGGGACTGTCCATCTTGTTTTGTAAGGTGGGGGTCTCTCCTTGTCCTGGGGCTCCCAGACTCTGCGAGGCTGACTGAGCACAAGCCCCAGGGATCTTCCTGCCGCAGTCTCCCCAGAATATAGGCACATGCTAGGACAACTGGCTTTTTTCAGGGGTGCCGGGATCCGAACGAAGGTCCCCATGCTTTGGGGGCAGACACTTTACTCACTGTTGTCCCCTTGGTCCCCTTCCCTTATAGTTAATGCCTTTTCATGCTTCAGGAACAAGAGTTACTTACCCAAAACCCCATCCCCTCGTCCCCAAACTCATCCAAGTGCTGCTATTTGAAGAAAAACAACATTTAAAGAACGCAAAGGGGGAGAAACATTGATTTAAGAAACAGGGCCACTCAAGAGGCAGAGTTAATAGTTAGAGATTCCTCCCAGGGAAGTTTCATGAGGGCTGGAGGTCAGCAGCATCTGATGCAACAGAAAAACCAAGTCAGAACATAACCAAGGCTGTCCAGTGAAAGGTCACCAGCAGTTTTACCTAAAGCAGCCATTGCAGAACATTGACTCAGAGAGAGAGAGAGAGAGAGAGAGAGAGAGAGAGAGAGAGAGAGAGAGAGAGAGGGTAAGGCTAACTTTGAGGCAGGTGGCCTGTGAAGGAAAGGGGGTTAATGGTCCTAGAACACAGAGAGGACCCTGGAGGTAGAGGGTGTGTCTAGATAAGATAAAACAGGAGGTGAGGGGCAATCTTCAGTAAGGGGCTCCAATGAAATGTCTGTCCTAGGTACCTCCTCTGCCCGCTGTTGCCCACTTTCCAGGAATATTCACTGCATTGGCAGATTTTGGACTCCCGGGACTCAGTGAATTTCCTCATGTTTGACATTTATCCATAGCTGAAACACAAAGAGGCAAGACTGTGCACACAGAGAACATCAGCACTGCCGAAAATGAATCTTCTGGAATTTTTCTGAAGCCTGTGCCCATTGCTGACATAGGTGTCTGCATTACCCGTGGAGCATATTCCACAGTTACTTACCCATGAAGGATTAATGATACTGAAGCTGGGTTCAAAGTCTTAGAAGCAGGCTAAACCTGTTCTCTTCAAGGGTTGGGGTAAAGTTGGATAGCCTTCTCTGGGAAAGCTTTTGCATGCCTAGCTCTCAGTCATTAACTAGTCTTCCGGGGAAGGAAAATGCCAGGAGGCTGGCCAGCTTCTGTGACAGACTCCTCCGAAAGGCTGCTGTGATGAAGTTTCCCAGTATACTTGTCTTCTTCCTTTCTTCAACTGCCTGTAAAGCCTTGTGCAAGTTTCTTAACCTTTTCTGGCCTCAGTTCCCTAATTTGCAGAGATTAATTTCTGCCCCGACTGGTGGGTGCAAAGGTTAGATTAGCTCATTGGAACAGTCCCAGCTAGACAGTGAGTGCTCTAAACTATTTCTCACATTCCTTCAGAAATACCGTTTAATAATTTTTTTGTTTTGTAAATTAAAATATAATTACATCATTCCCCTCTCTGACCCTTCTTTGTACCCATGTTGCTCTTTCTCAATTTCATGGCCTTTGTCTTTCATTGTTGTTACATGTATTATATATAAATATGTATTACTTATGTATTTCCTAGGTATATGAATACAATCTTCTTAATCCACATATATATATATGTAACATATGGACCAAATAGTCTTCCATATATATATGGATTATATATATATTACTCCCAGCATTCTTTAGTTGTCTGTAGTTCCTTACCTGTGACTAACATTCTTAATTGTAATAATAGTAAGGGAAGTAGTAGGGTCTTCCAGTTTAGAAGTATAATAAGTAATCTCATTATCAGATTAAGGAAACTGAAGGAAGGCACTTAGCCAGGTCATATGGTCTGCAGACCCTGGAGTCACTCTTTACATTTTGGAGATTCATGATTACAGTTTCTCTCTCCTCTTCGCTGGCCCCATTGTGGTCATTTACCTCAGGACTCTTCATACTGACAGCCCCTCTGTCCTTACGGCCTCTGCCTGCTGAGGCTTTTCCGTCTCTAGGCCTCCTCCTTTTGCTGTGTGCCAACTCATTTGCCCTGGGTGACAAAGCAGGATTTAAACTCCAGGTGTCATTTCTTTCAAAGATAAGTGGCTTGTAAGTTAGTGTGATCACGTTGATAATTATTTCTTGTTAGATTTACTTATTTTACAAAATGCCTGTGTAAACTTTCTTCCATAAATTTATACAAGCTTTGTGACTAACTTGTGTTGGTTGCCAGTGTGCACATAAACTTTTCCTAATCTACACAAAAACAAAGATATGGGCAAAGTTGGTTCTAGATTGTTGCACAGCACAAAGAACTTTATTCTGTCCTTGAGACTGGGGGTTAATTTAGAATATCTTTTTGTCGCCTAAGACTAGCTTTGGAACTGGAATTCACCCTCTCTATCAGCTGTACTCCCTCTCTCACAGTTTCTCTCTGGGGCCTGTTGTCTTCTCTGGCTCCTTCATCCCAGGTTGGGGGGAGGGTCCCTCAGTGTCCTTTTATGATGCTAATCAGATGCAGTGACCTGCCAGTGTCACTGAGTTTAGTATCTGTATTATCCTCTCCTGTAATTGGTCACATATGCACAGTGTGGCAAGTCGTGGCTGGTCGGTAACTTCTTTCCCTTTTAAGTCATGGATTAACTTCACCTTAGCATGCTTCATATACAGTGACTTGGCGCAAAAGCTCCTGAAGTGCTTTAGGGTTCACAACCACATGCTTACTTCCCGGAATAGGATGTCACCAAAGTCTTGAGATGTTTTCAGTTGTAAAGTATTCTAGAGGTGTAGAAAGTTAAAGCTAAGTATATGTTCTTCACTGAAGGTTGAAAAGCAATGATATCTTTTGGAGTGTAGTTTTCTTTTGTGTTTAATTTTTTGGAATTACATAGAACAGTTTAATAAGAACCATAAAATGGAGAATAATAGCCATCATGTAATATTAAGAATCCGGCAGAGTTGCAGGCTCTTGGTGGGTATACTGTTGATTAAAGAAGAATACAGATCGAGAGATCTCACAGAGATGCAATTCCAGTCCGTAATTTGTTATGGATTAATACCATCCTTCTGAGCCCTCAGGGATTCTGCAGGGTGTTTAAGAACACAAAAGGAACCCAATTCTTCCTAAACAATTGCTCAGCTGAGCCATGCTTTCTGAAGGGAACACTGTAATTAGTCAACATGTACAGTCCAGTTCATTCACTGTGTGAGCAACATTACCTTTCTTTGATTCTTTTTTCTTTTTCTCTCCTTCCTTTTAAAGATTCTTCTCTAAGAATCTCATATGGTGTATTTGATTATATTCATCTCCCAGCCCTCCCTTAACTCTATACCATCGACTCTATATTCTCATTCATATCCTCTCTCTCTCCATCCCTCTCCCTCTCTTTCTCTCTCTAGTCCAGTTTGTGTTGGGTAAATACTCCTGGCTGTGGAGCCTGCCTTGGAGTGTGGGCAGTACATCAGATGTCACTCATTGAAGAAAACTGACATTTCCTCTCCTAGCAATAATCAGATGTCAACAGCTCCTCAGCTACAGGTGGACTCCATGTCCACCCCCGTCCTTCATACTGGGATTTTGTCTGGCTTGTCCTTGCTAAGGTTCTGTGCAGGCTGTCACAATCTCTGTAAGTTCATACGCACATCTGCCGTGTTGTGTTTGGAAACACTATTTCTTTGAAGTTATCCACTACCTCTGGCTCTTAAAATGTTTCTCCCTCTCTTCTACACAGATCCCTGAGTCTTGAGGGAAGGAATCTAATATAGACATTGCATTTAGAGTTGAGAATTTTTTTTTATGTGCTCATTTGCTTTATTCAAGAAGAAGTTTTAAATGCCACAATAATGTCAGCAAGAAACAAAGTGAAGAAAGTGGACAGTTGACTACATTGTATAAGGAAATTAGAAGACCATGCAGGGCGACATTCTGAATTTACTGGCTTTTGTTCCATTGGATTCGCCATGTATTTTCATGGTGAAATTATTCCCCTGTTTTTTTTTTTAATTTAAATTTTATTTTATGATGTGGGATTTTTTTTGTACATTGTGAATATGTTTTATTACTGTTGGTTAATAAAGAAACTGTTTTGGCCTATGGCAAGGCAGCATAGAGATGGGTAGAAAGTCCAAGCAGAGATAAAGGCAAAGGGCAGAGTCAGAGAGAGACTGCAGGCTGCCACCCAGAAAGCAAGATGGAATGGGACACAGGTAAAGCCATGGAACATGCAGCAATACATAGATAATAGAAACGGGTTGAGTTAAGTTATAAGAGCTAGTTGGTAATGAGCCTTAGCCATAGGCCAAACAGTTTGTAATTAATACTAGCCTCTGAGTAATTATTTCATAAGCAGCTACAGGACTGTGGGTGGTGTTAGTATTTTGCTTGTGGAAGGATGGAACACACAGACACGCTGCCAGGAAGCCATGTTGAGTTAGTTTACTAGGGAAATGGGTGGGGGAAGGGAAAAGAGAGAGAGGGAGAGGGAGAGAAGAGGAGGCAGAGAAAGAGTGTCTGCCACACCCAGGAAGCACAGACTTAACAGGTGGGAGCACAGACTTAACAGGTGGGAGAGTTTTGTCAGAACCAAGGGTCCTGGGCAGGTCAGAAAAACTTTCAGCTCCAATTTTGAGATTATAATATAATTACATCATTCCTCCCTTCTTTTTCTCCCTCCAAACTCTCCCATGTTCCTCTCCTCCTCCTCTCTCTCTCTCTCTCATTAATTATTATGTACATATATGTTTATGTATAAACATATTTATTCATAAATATCTAAGTACACCCTGCTGGGACTGAGCATTTTGAAGTCTCTGTCTTTCTGCTCATTAACCATTTGCAGGCTTCTGTTACTATCTATTGTAAGAAGCTACTCAGTAAGAACAGTTACAGGGTCTTTAGGAGCTGTCCATTTAGCAGAATAGTCTAGTAGTATGTTTTACTCTAGGTTCATGCCCCATCTAGCCATAAGTTTTTATCCTCATTGACTGTGTCAGAAATGTGTTTCATTTTATCAAGCAGACCTTAAATCCACTCCCATAATATTCATGCCACTATTGTACTAGTAGTAGCATATTTGCTAGACAGGTTATTATTACAGTTCCCAGGGTTCATAGCTGGGTGAGAGGGATGATTCCTTTTCTCCTCTGATAGTGTACATAGCATCTTCCAGTACCATGAATATTAAGCCAATAGGGATACAGCTTCCAGCTGAGTACCAGGTAGATTTCTCTATGTTTCATGATTCGAATATGTGGTGTCTTCAGGAACTGTCTTACTGTCAAGTTCTGGATGGCAATCAAGAGCATTGGAAATAATTTGTAATGTTTGGGAGAAGAGAGAAGGTCTATGGGACCCATTGACAAATAGCTCAATAAGCTGTAATCCATTGATGGTACGAGGGTTTTTGTTTGATAGCCTGTGATGTCTTATCGGGCTGTTTGTTCTGCTATTATAGGGTATCTCCATTTAAACTGCCATAGTAGGTTTGCATATGGCTTTTTCAAAAGGCCTCTTCAGTTGTTCCTCTCTGGCCTCTGTTCTGCCCTCTCATCCCCCACCCCATTAAAATCCTTCCTATTCTCAAGTGCCTTGAAAAGCTTGTTTACACAGTATAAGGAGCAAAACATTGGCTTTTAAGAGCATTGCAGGAACTTGACCTTACGTAATTCTGGATCTAACCTTTTCCTGCTTGGGGATGGTGAGGAGTTGCACACAAAACCAAGTGAGTTTGAGTTCTGCTTCCATCTGAGTGAGAACCAAGTATTACCTGAGATTTGAGTTTGGCTTAACAGTGAGATAGGTTTCTCAGCAAGCCTTTCTGCTGGCACCGAATGCACAGGGTAGTCTTTACCTCTTCTCTAAATGCACTTAGCTGTAGGACCCTGAACCCCTGCGGATGTTAAGATGCATGTTCTAGATGAGCTCAGATTGACGAATCCCTGGAAAGGAGCCCAGACATCTTCCTTCCTGAATAGCTCCCTAGCTGACTCTATGGATGCTGAAGTTTAAGGACCACTGCCGGGAAGAGGATTCAAGGATGGACTGAAAAGAGGATATCTAAAGTTGCTGAAGTCAGCTCGTTGGTAGAGTCTTAGTTTGCGTTCTGGAGAGCTTTTTGTCTAAGTTCTGTTGCCTCTGTATGTGAAAGGGAAGTGTCCTGTGTGTTCCTAGCTATAAGCATGTTGTACCATCATCCAGGAGTCTCACAGAACATCTTCAGCTCGTCCTTATGACTGTAAGACTTCGTTGAATGTTTTGAATTTAAGATGGACAGTAAGCAGTGAGTTAATCAATTAGAAGAAAAATAATTTCTTTATGTAGAATCTTCAAAAAGACTTAGGAAATGTCCTGTAAAATGTCCTTTTAATTTTACTACTTTCCAAAAGCTTTCAGAAAGTTGATTTTTGCTTTTTTTTTTTTTTGCCAGCATTCTGGACTTAAAATAACTTCTTGGTCCATAACTCAGACCTTACAACTTTACCAAAACAAACATAACTGACATCTTGAATAGCTATTCCATGCACAGACTGTATTTCCAGTTACTGGGCTATTAAAGGGGTTAGTGTAATACACTAACTCAACTGACACTTCAGTAGCAGTGAGTAAAGAGCCTGCTCTATTGAGGACAGAGTTAGGGCTTTTGCAGGATATAGGGGGACAGAATAACATCCTGGGCTCTTTGTCCAGGATGGTAGAATATTTGTACCAATGGTAATGACAGATGCTCCTAGAAACTGTTGATGGAGCCTTGATTTTGGGAAAGGATGAATGTAACAAGTTAGTGTAAGTATTCCCTGAGAGAAAAAGACTTGGAACCTTATGTCAAGTGCTTGATAACTTAGGAGGAATGTAGCTTCCTGGTTCCCATCACTTATGTGAAGATAAGTTTTGAGAAAAGATGGAGTTGTTTAGGGACTAGATCAGACAAGGATGGGCAAAGTGGTTCTTTTTTGAAATCTCCCCCAGGCCTCCTTAAGGACTTATGAAATTGGCTATTCCTAGTTTTGTTTTGTTTTGTTTTGTTTTAAATCTTTCCTGCTAGTCTGGCTGTTGGGCATACCAGCATATAGTGAAACAGTGTCCTTTAGACATGAGAGTCAGAGAGAAGCCTCTGGGGCCATGTGGTGTCCTGGTGCAGCTGCTGGTGTGGGCTATGGTCCTGATTGTTCCACTTGGTGATGCTCACCATGTTTGCTGGTTAGAGCTGGAAAGGAGCCCAGAGATCACGTGGTCCAGCTCCTTCTGTTTAAATGCAATAAAACTAAGCCAGGCCTCATTAACCAGTGTGCTTGAACCCAGACAGACAGCAGACAGCATATCTCAGGACTGTGAGTCCTTGGGTTCCCACTCTACCTCATTCTTCTAGATATACACAAAGGAGGCTCAGCAGGGTGGTTAAAATGCTTGAAGCAGAAACAAGGAGACCTGGTGTCTAGTGTCTGACTACACTGTTTTCCTCTCCACGTGTGTTCCTCCTACTAATGGTTTGTTTTATTCCAAAACCCGGTTCAAAAGCTTCCTCACTTCAGACGTTTCCTAGGCATTCCTGGGCTGATTTATGACTCCCTATTGTCAAGTCACAAGTTACTGTGCACATTTCCCCATTATATGTATAATGCTGTTATTAACCCATTGTCTGTCTGCTCACCTCTCACTACCCATTTGGATCAGGACTCTTAGGAGTATGAATGCATCCTCAACTTCAGTCTTCATAGGTTGTTGGCTGAGAACCTACTGCTTGGTAGTTGCCTCTGCATTTGATAAGCAAATGGTGAGCCAGTCATTTTCTTCTGCAGTTTGAGCTGATATTTGGGCTTTTTGCTTGTAAAAACCACTCAGGGTGCTGTCTTTAACTGCCATTTTTCAGCTTGTACTATAGGGTTGGTTCAGAACAGGTGTATCAAGGCAGCTACACATGATTAGGTTGGTACAAATGGTCTAGTGACTGCTTAGGGTGAGCTCTATTTTGCAGTTAGTTTATAGAGTCTCAGTCCCAAATGCCTGTCATGGTCATCATTAATCCAGATGGAAACATAGAGTTCCTCTCCCTAGCCACCACCACCAATCCCTCATCACAATGCTTACTCCCCAAGAGGAAGACTAGGTGAACAAATCCCAGTTAACTTTAGAAAAACAAAGAAGATTTTAGTACTAAGACACTTAAGTTCTTTAGGAGAAGATTGGCTCAGCTCACTACAGGATTTCCACCATGATATAAGTCTGGAATCCTGAAACTTATGGTGGACAGTTCAAATTTGATCTGAGAATCAAGGCAGAGACAAATCCCCCCATATACATAGTCCTGCATGACCATGACTACAGAGACAACCTCTCACCCCAGCTTACCCATGTGGGCAGAGTTCTTTAAGGTAGGCTCAAGCAGAAGTGAGGACCCATTTGGACAGCAGGACACCAAACTGTCTCTTGGGACTGAAGTTTCAAGTCATTAAATGTAATTGACGATGTTTTTGCAAGTTCTTATAATCCAGCGGAACATGCCTTGCCCATGTGAGAATTTTTTTAGACATGAATTTAAGCAGCTTTTTCTCAGAAAAAAAATTTGAGTGAGGTAGTAACCAAGTTCTTTTATTGTGATTATTAAGAAGACTTCCATACTGACACTGTATTGGTGTTATTCATTAACTTGATGGAATCTAGGGTCACCTAGAAAGAGGGAACCTCAAATGATGAATTTCCTATGTAAGATTGGCCTGTGTGGCATTTTTTGATTAATGATTGATGAGGGAGCTCCCAGACTAGGGTGGGTGGTGCCATGCCCAGACAGGTGGTCTCGGTTATATGAGAAAGCAAAGTTAGCAGGCCATGGAGAGCAAGCTGCTAGCCGTGTTCTTCCATGATCTGTTTCAAGCTTCTGTCTTGAGTTCCTGCCCTGACTTCTCCCAGTGATGGACTGTGATGAACCCTTTCTTTCTACAAGTTCATGCTGGTCCACGTGTTATCACAGCACCAGAAAATAACTAATACACACATACAGAGAAACTTATGAGGGCTCAACTCACAGTGTTTGAACATTGCGATGCTGCAAAAATGTATACTTGGTAAAAGCTGTACTTGAGGGTTTGATTTTTGTTCTTTTTCCTGGCAGGCAGCATACATTGGGATACTCTTAGTACCGCTCGGCAGCATTGGGTACTGATCCCACTTGGCCACAGGGTTACAAAGGGGAAAAGCTGATGTTCTTCAGTGTGCTATGTTGTTTGGTCTCTTAAGGATATTAAACTCAATAATTTTGGTGGATATTGACTGCAGTGTCTTGAAAATGCTCTGCCACCAACTACATCCCTAACCCCTCTTATTTTTCAATTTTTAGACAGGACTGGCCTTGAATTTAAAATTATATTGCCGGGCTAGAGAGATGGCTCAGCGGTTAAGAGCATTGACTGTTCTTCCAGAGGACCTGAGTCCAATTCCCAGCATCCACATGGCAGCTAACAACTGTCTGTAATTCCAAGATCTGACACCCTTACACAGTTGTACATGCAGGCAAAACACAAATTCACATAAAATAAAAATAAATATTTAAAAAACTAAAATAAAATTCTATTGCCATGGCTTCAAGAGTATCTGGGGTTACAGGCATGCTGTCTAATATTCCCACTTCAGAAAGACCATCATGTCTTTAATGAGAAAGGTGCTGGCACAGTTCTGAAACAATAGCCTATTATTTCAGAAGTCTTGGGTAGGAACTGAAGGCAGAAGTTTCTGGAAATGTTTGTATTGTCTGCAAAAGGTCAGCAGGATGGTTTGGAAAGGTCAGATGAAGGCCTCTCTCTGTTGTGACTATAGTTGGTGTCTAAGTGTGTAAATCGATGACCACAGTGTTGATTTGAGTTCCTGCACTGCTTAGCACATGTTATTATTTATATGAGGTAGCTTTGGCCTGGGACAGTCTCATTTTTTTCACTTGGTGATGTTTCAATTTCTGATTAAAATCAGTTTCACTAAACGTGTGGGAACAAAACCTGAGCTTCCCTCATTTTTAGTCGCTACCCTAGGCTAGGTAATTTCTGCATTTACCTTTATTTTGTACTGACTCTTGTAACTCTTATCTAGATATACTGTAGTTTAGATACAGAGCTGACACCTCACATGTCTTTAATGTGCACAGTCCAGTGACTCTTAATGTAGTCAGAATTACTGATCTACCAACAGAATTTAGAACATTTTTATCAGTTCAAAAAGAAACTCTGCTCAGAGCAACTTTCCATTAATCTATAATCTTATTCACCCTTATCAACTACTAATCCACTTTCTGGTCTGCAGATTTTGCTATTCTGGGAATTTCACATGAGGAACAGTAAATATGTGGCCTTTTGATTACATTTTTCCCCGTAGAATGATGCCATTGGGATTCCCCCATGTGCTACCATATAGCAGTACTTGGTTCTTTTTTTTTTTTTTCTGAGTAATATTTCATCTATGATAGACCACTTTCTATGCACAGCTATTGGACATTTGTGCTTTTTCCACCTTTGGAATAATGCTAGTTTTTTGTTTATTTGTTTGTTTATTCTGATACAGGGTTTCTCTGTGTAGCCCTGGCTATCCTGGAACTCACTCTGTAGACCAGGTTGGCCTCAAACTCAGAGATCTACCTGCCTCTGCCTCCTGAGTGCTTGGACTAAAAGCATGCACCACCATGCCCAACTAGCTGTTGTGTTTCCTATGTATAGATGCTTTTGTGAATGCTGGTGTTTAAATTTTCTCTTTTATGTTTTTATTTCTTATAGACTTATAGCTACTAGTGGGATTTTAGAATATATAGAAATTACATGCTAAGCTTCCCAAAACACTGCCAGATTGTTTCAGAGAAAACTATACCATTCATGTCCCCACCAATGATGTGTGTGTGTGTGTGTGTGTGTGTGTGTGTGTGTGTGTGTGAGAGAGAGAGAGAGAGAGAGAGAGAGAGAGATTCTCTATTATCTAGCAGCACTTGTGCCTGACAGTGCTCTGTTCTGGTCATTCTCCTGGTTGTGAGGAGGCATATCATTATGTTCTGTCTGCTTTACATTTCTCTGATGACTCACAGACTACAGTTGACTACTTACTCCTGACAAGGTATTTTCCCTTATTATTGAAACAGTAAGTAAGGGCAGTGCCCTAGGAAATGAAGGGCACAGTTCATGCTGACTGCTGTCCCTTTCTGTGGCATTCCATGCTTCCCTAGGCCCTCGTATAAGGGCCTGCTGGAGCGTGAATACAGGCCAAGCTCCTCATGCTAAATCTTGGAAGGGTGATTTGATGGCCCCGCCTTGGTTCGTGTGTCTACCTCCTGGTTCATATTTCTGCCTAAGCAGTGCACAGATGAGTAGGGTCATTTTGAAAGATAACAAGGTGCTTTTGTGAAGGGAGAGGGAAAGACCAAAGTTAGGAATCTCCTGCACATCTATTTGTTTCACATAGAAGGTTGGGAACCAAATAATTATGCCCTGTACATTGTCATGGTAGAAATGTAAGTTTTATTATTTTTATATCTCCATAGTACACAGAAGCGTCCTGTTTCAATTTCACATATGCTTTGGTTGAATACCAAGAATATTTCAAATATACAGCCTATTTGATCCTTAATAATCTTATTAGTTTCTGGTTGTATTTACTAACGATTCTGGTCTCATATGTTGTGACCTGATTGTGCTATGAATACATTTTTGGGAACTAGTCTAAGAAGTCAGCCACCATCAAATAACACAATGAGAAAACGTTTGTGAGCTCCAGGAATCTAGCAAATGGGTGTCTGCCATGTCATTGGCCAGGGTTAGGGTCAGATGTGAGTAGATGAAGAGCAGCTTTCTCTAATGCAAATAGTTTCAAGTCACCAGGGCTGTGAGCTAAAGATGCAATGCCAGTATGAATAGTGCAAAGGGTCACTTCACTAGAAGCTGGTGGAGAAGAAAATGCTGGGGGATTTTGGGTCTCACTGAAGGTGCCGGCAGGGAGGCAGTCGATTTTTGTCTAGTGCACACTGCTTTAGCATCAGCCTATGCAAGGCCTGAGCTGTTTGCATGGAGAGTGGCAGTGTTAAAATGGCACTTATTTGGTGAATGCAGTCAGACATGAGACATCCTTATATGGAGACAGCTCCTCTGGGCTGCAAGAGTTAGATGCTTAGGAAATTAATATTCCACCTCAAGGCCTTTCTGCCCTTAGCCTTCAAATAGAGGCTGGGGGGCATGATTGCAGGTACTCTGGCCCCCATGCTCTAGGGTATACTTAGCACCCCAAACTACAGTATCACTAACAGATCACTGAATGCACTTCAGTCATTCTTGTTCACTACTCAGCCAAAGATTACATTGTCATTTTTGCAGTTTTTTAAAGTAATAACTTCATTTAGATTTTTTTTTCTCTTTTCATTCAAGGTATTCATCATCGGAAATAAGAAAGCAGTTCACACTCCCACCCAACCTCGGACAGTACCATCGACACAGCATTAGTACATCCGGTTTTCCCTCCCTTCAGCTAGTAAGTATGTGTTACAGGTCTGTTTGAGCAGTTGTTGGGGCAGAAGTGCCCAGTGTCTAAGCTGTCCCCAACGAGGCTTAGCTCACTTTGCACTTAGTATCCTCCGTCCATCCCTGCATGACTCTGTCTTTCTTTAGACAGCAGACATCTCCCTCTGCCAGACAGGATATGTGCAGAACAAGACAGCCCAAGACTGTGGTTCTGATGTTCTCTACTCAGGGGACTGACTTTCCAACTCCTCAGACCTATCCCAATTATAGCTCATATGTAGGGAGAGGGTAGCCTAGAAATTGACCACTACTTTTAGCATTCTTTGGTTGACAAATCTCAAAAGCTCAAGCTACAAATCTTTCTTAAAAAATAATTTTCTTGGAAGTGAAATTTACGTACTATGAAATTTATCAATTTTAGGATTACAGGTTGGTATATCTGGGCATTTTATGAGTCATTTAATGTCTACTCATTCAAGGTCTATAGTACTTCCTCTCTCACCCTTTTGCATGCCCTTGATCACATCCCAGGCAGTCACTGATCCTTGCTGAGGTTGTAGTCAGCCCTGGAACTTCACCTGACATCTATCGCACCGGATAACAAACCTTTAGTTTTAAGCCATCCGTATCCCCCATTCAAGGTGCCAACCAGTGAGTGCATATGTATATCATATTATTTATGGACTGAAGGCCATATGTGTGCCAGGTGAAGCAAAACTGTCTTAACTGGGACAGTTTGTAACCCAGAAGAGGGTGCTACTTCCTCTGAGAGCTGAGCCTGCTCTACCTTCACTTCCTCACAGCACAGCCCACAGCCACACTCTCTGGCTGATCTAGCGGTTATCTTGAGAAGGCTAGGTTATTTTTTGTCTCTAGTTATTACTTCAAAACCACTTCTGCTCTTAGAAATTTTGTAACCTTCCCCTGTTTCCTGTATCCGCCATTTTGTCGCCTGTAACAGTTTACCCGCTGCATTAACTGTGTATCTTCAGGTATGTTTACTGGAGTGGTCTGTGGTTATTTTAGAAGGATAGTTTTTGTGTTGTCTCATTAATGAAACAGCACTAGCAACTATATAGCATCTTCATTGAGAGATGGTCACCTTGTGGTGATGTCTTTCTGGAAACCTGTTTATGACTTCTGCCTTTTTATTTGTCTTTTCCTGTGGCTTCAGACTTCAGGTTAGCAAGCGTGCAATGCCTGTGTTCTTGGAGGAAACCAGTATCAGTTACATAGAAGCTTAACCGGGGGATTTCAGACTCAAGTTGTATTTCAAAATGTGCAAAAATTTTGTTGAAAAGTGATTGATATGTTTTAAATTTCTAAACAATGTGTGGATCTTTGGTAATTGCCTTTTTAAAAAAATATTAGGACTAGAGCTCTTTGTAGCAGTTGCTGGGGAAATAGTGAGCAACAATGAAGAGTTTTTTCAGGAAGTTTGCAGATTTAACCCCTTGTTCCCTTCTCAACCTTTGTGATAACACCGTAGCCTTGTGTTACTGCGGGAGAAAGCCATGTCAAATGCAAAGTTACAAAGGAAAACAATGTAATATTTGCAAGTGCCTTTTTACTTGTCTCTTTAGAAGATTTTGACAAAAGTGAATTTTGATGACTTACTTTAATAGCTTGGAGTCAAATTATCATGCGCCTTGGCGGCCCATATTCTAACAAGGTATGAAGGAAGCAAGGAAAAGATTAAAACGCTAGAAGAATCACTTCTTCAGTTGCCATCATTCAATCCTGGTCCTATTTGTATGTAAGCGTTCCTTACATGTTCTTAGTCCTGCTTGTTACAGTGTAGGTGCCCTAGCTCCCTGCTCCTCCAGGTCAGCATAGGCTTGTCCTGTTTTCTCTACCCGTGGGAGTCAATGTAGCCTGATCTACCTTCTAAAATCCCATGCTGTTTTAGCATCCTCTGCTCTCGTGTGGTGATGTGGGAAGGTGTGACTGTGCCTCCACTGCAGTCACCTTCTCAGACAGGACTCCCAGGAGAAATCACCATATTAAAGGTGATGTTCCTTTACCTCAACAGTATTCTTTTCCTAGATAAGTAGTGGAACATTTCAGTAAGAGTCATTTTAGCAAGGCAGAGGAATGGCTTATCTCTCTCAAGCTGACAGAGCTTTAGAAAATATATTAAGTCAGAGACTGAAATGGAGACCATTTGTGCATTTTTTTTTGGCTAATTAAAGAATAAACCCAACTGTATTTGACCATTTCTTTTACTTTTAATAATATGATCACTTTTATAACCTCCTATGTTGATACAAATGGTTGATTAGGTATATTTAGTTGATGTCCAGTCATTGCTGTTGGCAGGAGTAAAGTTTGGGGTCAGGTGAGCCTAAAGTGAAAGGTGGTTATACTGGCTGTATAACTTGGGACACGTCATTTGACCTCTCTGAAGATTTCAGTTCCCTTTTCTGCAAAATTTGCAGCTTATGTTACATCCATAGTATCAATGTAGAGTTCTATAATGAGTCTGTGTAAGCAGTGGGTAATATTGTTGCCTTAGGTATTTGGCCCTATAGAGACTCTGTCGATCATTAAGTAGGATATGGTTCCAGCTCTGTGAGTTTAGACAAGTCATCTAGAGGACCACACTGGCTTCAAATGTGGTGAGCACTCAGAAGCATGATCCATAATGTGACAAGAGGCCAAAGCTTGCTAGAGGAGCTGAGGAGATGCAGGAGATAAGTTCTCAGCCCTGATGGTTTATTAGAAACACCCAGCTTCTCTCTATACTTTGAGCCACCCCACCCCCACCCTTTGTAGAAGAGCTAGTCATAATTCCAAAGGTTAGCAACCAACAGTATTTTAACATTGCTTCAGAATGTTGACAGGTCCCCAAAGACACAGGCTGAGAGTCATTTAAAGATTCTCAGTGGATTGGAGATATTCCAAAGAGCAGAAGGTGTATCTAGAGAGGTGGTTTCTTTTGTTGCCCTGCATGCTGTGAGGTGTAGATGTGTAGTAAGCAAGGACCACATGCTCCCCCTGTAGGTCATGCTCCCCCTGTAGGTAATCCTCATTAAATATGGTTCTCTGTCATATATCTACTACATGAGCGGGAGGCAGCACATTATAGTGTCTCCTTTTGTTTTATTCAGTTTTTGTTTTTAATGCTAGCTATGAATACCTGCTACGATGACTGTGTGTACAAATATTTTCAAAATAGATAAGCTAGTTTAAAAAAAATTACATTAGTTTTGTGTGTGCATGTGCACATGCATGCCAGTAGAGGTCAGAGTTCAGCTTGTAAGAACTTGTCCTCTCCTGCCATGTGGATCCTGGAGACTGATCTCAGGGCATCAGGCTGGAGGACAAACCCCTTCAGCCACTGAACCATCTCACCAGCCCAATAAACTACTTTTCCATTTGGCATGTTTTAATGTGAAGGAGATATATCATTTAGAAGTAGATTTCCAGACACGATGGTAGATTGGGTTTACCTGACACCTCTGTCAGGGGCCTTTGAGGACAGATTAGAGAGATGGGCCTCTGGCTATCTCACATCTTGGCCCGAGATGCCCATCGGCTTTGGAATTGTCTGCTGCCTCTGTCATGGGAACAGGTTAACCAGAGATCTAGTGTCAGCCATCTATGTAAGCAAATGATGCTTTTATTAAAACAAAACTGTAAAATGTAAAGACTTTTTCTCTGGCTATTAAAAGTAGAAGATATAGTAAGAACATAGAAGAAAGGTTTTGGGTCTCTAAAGAGAAGACCTGTATTGTGGTTGATAACCTTAAGTACGTTTTCTGGAGGAAATTATACTATTTTTAAAAATATTAATAAAAACATCTGAAATGAAATAAAAGGAATAACCAGAACCTGACTGCTCTGGATGAACTAAAGGTGTAAAAAGCCACACCCTGGGCATGCACCTGAGCACCATGGCTACAGGACATGTTTGTATGTGTAACATTCATGTTTTAAAGAAGTCTTATGCCCTAGAAGCATTCCTTCCTGTGTGTACTTTGGCTTCTGTGAAATCCAGTACCTTTCCTTTGCCATCTAAGGATGACCTGAGTGCTGACTTAGCTCTGTGCCTCCTTTGTGTCTCCTAGCTGGTCTATGTGGTTGACTGATGGAAAATGACGTGCTCAGTGTAGTTCCCATGCACATTCACTGAGGGGGATAAAATGGAAAGTGGAGGATAAGCTGCAAGCTTCTGTGTGCAGAGCAGGCACTTGGTTATGATCACTGTAAACAGATCAAAACGGCCTAGGGAGATAGATGGCCCAGTGTGTAAAGTGCTTAACACTCAAGTATGAGGACCCAAGTTCAATCCCTGGAACCCAGGTAAAAAGCCAGGTGTGGTGGCACCTACTTATAATCTCATGCTGGGGTGCATTCCTGGGGCTTACTGGCTAGCCAACTTAATCTAATAGTCCCAAGCCCCAGTGAGAGCCCCTGCCGCCAAAAACAAGATTGATGGTTCCTGAAGAAAGCCTCAGGTTGACCTCTGACCTTCATGTGTCTACAACAGTTTGTGTGTGTATGGACACATATCTGATTTATTTTTTTTTTTTTAAAAAAAAAACAGCTTAGTGGTCATTATGTCATTATGTCATCTCAGCATCTACAGTGGCATCAGTGGAAGGGTTCCGGTGGTGGAGGCAGGAAAGCAAGCTTCTCTTTAGTCACAAAGTACTTTGAAATCACTATAGGCAGAGGAAACTTTCTGCCGTTAGCTTTGTTTGCTAACTTAGAATGGTGGCTGTATTTTTCACCCACCAAGGAACTGTTTATTGGTCTTACTCTGTACCAGGAACTGCTTTAAGAGCTATGGATAACAATCATTGATGTAACAAAGAACCCAGCCTTTGTTCTTGGGGACATTTTATAGAGGAGGTGGGTGTAAATGATTAAGTGACTGTCAGCTGTGATGAGGGCAGGAAGGGTTGTGAAGAACGAAACAAGCAATGGTTAGTGACACAGATGAGATGCTAGTTTAGGTGGGGTTGTCTGCCAGCATCTCTGTCTGAGTCATTGCCAGATGGGACCACTCATTTCTGCTCCTGGTCTTTGAACCATCTGTCTTATAACAAGAGGTACTGAGTCTTCATCTTCTATAGCTTTGAGTTTCAGAACATGGCAAGAGTTTTATTTAGCCAGACTAGACTCTATTTCTCTGACAGTTGCATGCAGATATGTTTTTCTATGAGGCTTCTGCTTTCCCTTACTCAGTGCTCATTCACTAGGCATAACTATGTTTCACAGTGCCTTTTAAGTGCATTTCATTACCTGCTTGAGTTGCTCATAATACATTTATGCCTGTCATTCATGTATTTACTATAATATCTGAGCATTCAATCCCATGAAAAGTTCTCAGCAGAATTTGTGGGTAGTTGTAAATGCATTTGTTTTTTTACCTGTTCTGACACACTTAGCTATTTATTGCCTTGTATTTCAGTTATCTTGTAAAATACTGACTCTCTGGAAGGCCCATAAGAGAAAACAATCAAAATTATAGTTATTGAAGACACAGTCTGGCTATATTTGAATTTCAAATGTGCTACTTCTTAGCTGTGTCATCAATGGCCAATCATTAAATTATCTGAAAACGAGGATAATTACGTGTGTATTTCACTGGATTCTAGTGAAACTGATTTGGAAAGGCCCTTCATGAGGACTGTGGTCTCTTCCTCAGGGACTTCAGGTTGGAGTCAGAACAGGGGAGACTCTCCCGTCTTCTTGCCACCTGTTGATAAAGGGGAGCAGTTTGCTCTCAGTTACTGAGATCCATCCTGTAACCCTCTACTCTGCCTCCATTTTGTCCTGCTGACGGTGAGCACTGAGTAACTCAGCCATCTTGGAAGTAGGGCAGTGTATTTAGTCAGGGTTTCTTAGAGCAGAATTTGAGTGACTGGGAGGGGTGGGAGGGGAAAGGGAGTTTGAACAAGTGGATACATGGCTAAAAAATGAGACGTTATTCATAATAAATTTAAAAAAGGGAAAAAAGAAGAGCAGAATTTATGGACTGAATATATGTTAAAAGGAGATTATTAAATAAATCCCTTGTAGGTCGTGTTCAGGATAGTCCAACAGTGGCTGTCTTTTGACAGAAATACCAAGAATCCAGCAGTTGTTCACTTCACAGGGCTGGATTCTCCGCTGGTCTTGAGTATACATTGGAATCCCAAAGGAGTGCCTCAGCCGAAGGGTAGATGAACTTGCAGTTTGGAGAGCAAGAAGGTCAAAAGTAGAAGCTTCCTTCTCCCATGTCCTCTTATGTGGGCTGCCACTATAGCTATGGCCACATTTAGGTGGGAGATGAGACATCAGATAATCTGGATTGCAGGTGTGTCTACCAGTCTCAGATGAGCCACTCAAGAAAAAGCCCTCTCAAGTGTGCCCAGCTGCCTGGGTTTTAGTTGGTTCCAGTTGTAGTCATGTTGACAGCCAAGACCAGCCAGTACAGGTAGCTTTGTCTTCTCTCTGTAGGTTACTCCTGTTTCCATGCCTACCAGGGCAGCAGAGATGGGAAAGGGCTGAAAGCTATAGGTGCATTCTGGAGTCTTCGCCTCGCCTCTTCAACAGCTCTGTTCTTCCACCCCAGCTTGAAACCTGCTGGTATTTAGACTCCAGGGGATGAAAAACCAGTTCTGACAGCCCTTCCTCAGACCTGCCCTCGACAGCACAAGTCAGGAATCTGGGGCTTTTGTTTGGTAATGCTTTGGGGGTAGAGGAGAACAGTGTTCACTTGAGCTGCTAGCTCCACACAGTCAGTCCTTCATAAAGGAGCGTTTCTGAGCTGCAGCCTCTGCTGCTTTTGCCTTTGTTATTCTTGTACCGATCCCCTCCATCTAAGTGATTCTCATTGCCCGAAGGCGGTGGTTCCTGGATCTTTGCATGCTATAGTGCTAGAAAACCTGTTTTGTTAATAGGGGACCAGCAAAATGTTGCCAATTCTTGATACTATCAACAAAAGAGCAGCATTGTTTGAGTTACCCAGGGTTTCTATCCTGTCTTGTCTCCTCTTCCCCCTCCGTGGGAGGATGGAATGGAGACAGGACAGCTCTGCTCTGCAGACACTCAGGGTTTGCTCAGCCAGCATCAGTCCAGAGAGTTTCTTCCCAACCAGTAGTGTTTGGAAGTCTCAGCCCTGCAGGGCTTTAGCCGCAGGCCTGGCTCCTTGTCAGCTGGGACTGTGTCTATAGTGCCGGCTTTGAGCAGCAGTGCATAGACGTTTCCCTTCTCAGGCCAAGGGAAACACTGCGTCTGAGCACACAGCCAGAGGAGTGCTGTGTTTGCCTGAGTTTCTGGAAAATTGCCTTCTTTCTCTTCTTCTGTGTGATTGGGTAAACAAAACATGGCCTTGGAGAGCATTTGCAGGAGAAACTATGAAAATTCCTCAAAGCCTGCCATCTCATTTTGGATCTCCTCAGGATTCCTCATCAAACAGCAATTAAGTGGAGAAAGATTCTGCCTTGGGGTGTGATTTTAATTACTCATCATGTTGTGACTTGACTTTCTGCGGCTTCCTTTCTTTCCCTCTCTGTCACCTGCAGCTTGACAGCTTCTCTAGTATTTAGGCTAAAAGTGAAATGCTGAGTTGAAGGGGAGGGCAGGGCAGATATCTCCTCCTGCCTGCGTGTCTGTGTGCTCCACCAGGAAGGGTGGTGGGAACGTCTCTCCTCTCCCTCCCTCTCCAGCCTCAGCTGTATGAGCCCGTGGAGCCTGTGGACTTCGAAGGACTTGTAATGACACATTTAAACAGCTTGGATGCAGAGCTGGCCCAGGAGCTGGGGGACCTCACCGATGACGACTTGCTTGTGGCGTTCACACCCAAGGAATGTAGGACTTTGCAGCCCTCTCTGCCAGAGGAAGGGTAAATTATTTTCTTAAAATATGAGAGGGGAAGGGTGTTGGTTCGGAACTTCTTTTTTCTTTCTTATTTCTTGAGCTAGGGTCTTCCTGTGTAGCCTAGACGGGACTCAAAGTCACCCTCTTCCTGCCCCTGATCCTCCCAAGTGCTCGGATCACAGGTGTGTGGCAGCACACCCAGCTTTGAAGAGCTCCTGAAAAGAAGCAGACTGGGTTGGGGTCGGGTGGAGAATGGGCTATAGGGCAGGGGTGAAATGCTTGTGTAGCGTGTACAGGTCTTGGGTTTGATCCCTAGCCTTACAAGAAGTTAATTTAAAAAAATTATTAAAAAAAAATAGTTTAGAGCCCGAGGAGGTGGCTCACATGGTAATGTGCTGGAGTTCAGATCCCCTGTAGCTACAGAAAAAGCAAAACATGGTGACATGCACTTGCAGCTCCAGTGCTAGGGAGGCAGAGCATTTCCCTGGGGCTTCTAGGTTCACTGAGAGACCCTCAAAAGCTAAAGAGTGTTTGAAGAAGACATCCAACTTCTACTTTTAGCCTCCACATGGACACACACACACACACACACACACACACACACACACACACACATAGACTCATTAGCATACACACGTATTTTTTAAATGCAAATGAATAATTTATTAACAACCCCCCCCAAAATAAAATTGGGTATTTTAGCTGGAAATGATACTAAAAAAATATGATAATGAAATTCATCAAAATACACTGATAAATCATTAAAACATTTCAGCAATCCATTCATCTATGATAATACTGAGATTGAGACTCCTGCCTTGCCATCATGTTGTCTAGTCCTCTTGCTTGAAAATGTTTAGTGGACCTTACAGACCATTGACTGAAACTCTGATCAGTCCACACATGTAGACTAGTATCACATCTCATGGTCTGAGCTATTTCAACTCCATATATCTACATCTTCCCATGGCTTTCATATCTTCTGTCTCTGTGCTCAACTTTCCCTTGCCATGGTCTGTTCACTAGCATTTCTGTTTCTTTTTATATATATTTATTATTTGGTGATTTTACATCATGCACTCCATCAAACTCGGTTATCAGATCTCTCAGATTCATACCCACTCTTATGATCACCCCATTTACAAAAACGCCCATTCATGCTGCTCATTTGCTTACTGGAGCATAATTAAACTCCCTGTGGCCAGACTCTTAAAGAAAACAAGTCTTTCCTCACCCACACCCCTGCCAGAGGCCATTGACGCAGAAGTGATGCACTGACACACGTATTTTATAGGGAGAAAAATTACTCAGTTCACTAAAATACAAAGCACATGTAGTATTGTTACATAGATGCAGACAGTTTTTTGTTGTTTTGTTTTGTTTTGTGGTGCTGGGGACCTAGCACAGATCCTCACACACGGAAGGCAGATGTACATGGTTTTTAAACTGGTTTAGCCAAAGGCTTTGGAAAGCCTGTTGGAACTAAGACACAGTTCAAAGGGCGAAGTGAAAAGGGATGGGACAGTCCAAAGGAAGCTAAGATTACAGGCGCTGGAATTGGACTGTTGGATTCCAGATTAGTGACCAGAGGCTAGTTATGTGACCTCAAGAAGCCTCATGGCCTCTTTTTGCTGAGTGTCAAGAGTCTTCAAAACCAAAAGCATTTTATGGGCCAGTAAGACAGCTCAGCAGGTACAGGCACTGTCTTCTCTTTGCCACATATATCCATGTTCACCACATATATCCATGTTCACACACACATACATGGATAGAAAATAATCCTCAAGGCATTGTATTTGTTTCCATTCAAAGGCCTAGATGGAGTTAGTAATCTGTTTCCAAGCATACTTACTGAACATCTGCTGTGTACTGAGAAAAAAGGATGAGGCAGGGAAACTGGCTTCCTTTGCTGAAGTTTCATAAAGGAGAGACCCAGCAGAAGCATTGTAGAGTGAATATTCATGGCGTGGGCAACCATGGACTCACATCTGAGTGAAACGGAAGCAGCCATAGGATGAAAACTGTTATTTTCATTCACTTTAAAACTAACATTGAGATTTACACTCCCTTGAACATTTGGAATCTTCTCATTTTCCTCAAAAAGTCCCAGGAAGGAGATTGCAAAACATGACACCTGCCCTGGTAGCTCTGAGGTGCCTTTGTGTTGGCTTGGGTTTCAGCACAGCGGAAGGTGGCTGGACAACTGGGATGTGGGAAGTCCCTCTGTTCTCCTCTTGGGTCAGTTTTCCCTCTCACAGCAAGCTAGCCTGTGTGTAGCTCTTTTCTGTAGGAAATGCTCATTTCCCAAAACTAGCTCTCTGTCATCATTTGGAAGCCTTTTTTCCCTAGTGCCAGGCTATTTATTCGGGGGCAGTGTTAATATTGACAACACATTTTTATCTTTGGTAGAGTCACATTATTTATTTGTGTATTTATTTATGGTTAGTTGCTTTAGAATGTGGACAGATCCATGGAAGAACTGGTATGAAGTCCAGGAAGTTTGGAGGAAGAATGACTTTTTAGACTTTGGTAAAGATGGCAGGCTTTGTGAGTGAGATACTGCTGTGTTGCTATGACTCAGAGTGAATGTGTTACTTTTCCACGACCATAAGTCAGACTGTCCGATCTCAGCTGTTGTCAAAGTCTTCTGCATAAGCAAGGCAGGCAGGGTGGGGCATTCTGGTCACCATGAGGGTAAACAGTAGTGAGTCTAAGTAAACACCCTTTGCCTCACTCAGATCCTATGTTGAGTAATGATCTGTGGTGGTCATGAGCCTGGCCCCTGCAGGTCCTGGCTTGGCCACTTGGTCTCTGACTCAGTATTCTTACCACGTCATTCTTCTGCACAAGAATAACAGCAGTGCCTGACCTGTTGAATCAGTACACTTAAGTGCTCAAGTCAGCACCAGTGCACAGTAAATGTCACCTAAGCCTGACCAGCACAGGGTCCCTACTGTGTGCCAGACACTGTCACCTAAGTCTGACCAGCATATGGTCCCTGCTGTGTGCCAGGCACTATGTCACCTAAGTCTGACCAGCACACAGTCCCTACTGTGTGCCAGACACTATGTCACCTAAGTCTGACCAGCACAGGGGCCCTACTGTGTGCCAGACACTCTTCTAAGCACTGTGTAAGTCAGGATCATATCTTCATCATGATTCTCTAAAGGATGTATTCTTATTATTATCGCCACTTGCTGGTGTGGAAACTGAGACACAAAAGGATTGAATGACTGGTATAATGTTACAATTCAATGACAAATGGATTTGGGCAGTCAAGGCCAAGAGATCTCGTATCTAGCCTTTGCAGAATTTGGTCGTGGGCTGGTAGGAAGTCCACTGGTGAGTTCTGTTCCCTGTGCTAGCCAGTTTCCCTTTACTGAAACAAATACTGTGACAAATTAACTAAAATGAAGAAACATTTGTTTTGGCCCACAGTTTTGGAAATTTCAGCCCCTGACTGATTGGCTGCCTTGCTTTGGCTCTGTAATGGCAAAGAGTATTACGTTGAGAAATTATAGCAGAAGAGAAGTAATCTGTGACCACTTCATGACCAGGTGCAGAAGACAGAGAGGAAGAGAGCAGTGTCCCACAGTCCCCTTCAAGCATATTCCCCCAGTCATCAAAATCTTCCATAAGACCCACATCCTGAAGCATTTACCACTTCTCAGTGTATCATGCCAGGGATTCAAGACTTTAGCATGTGAGCGCTTGGAGGGCATCCAAGATCCAAATGATAGCATCCCTGTTTTACAAATGCAAAATTAAAACTTGTAGTATAACCTGGAAGGGGGAAAGCCCAGAGGCCTCAACCCCAGACAAAGAACTACAGGCAATTAGTTCTGAAGAATGCTGAGAGCCACAGAAATAACCTTCTCCAGGGAAGAGCACATCAACTGTTTATCCATTACCAAATGGTTAGCCCTGAAAACATACACACAAGTTACATTAAATGCTCTGAAACAGTTGCACTTATGAATATATATGTTTGTGCATATATATACATTTATAGGTGTAACAACAATTACAGAAAAAAAGACCATGAATTTGAATAAAAACATGGAAGCATTTGGAGGGAGGAAAGAGGGAAATTATAATATCCAAAAATATTTAAATAAAAAAACTTGCAGCTTTTATACCTATTTAGTACTATTGTGCTTCTAACAATACCAAAAGCTTTGTGACTGTCATTATTTCTGGTTTCCAGACTGTGAAACACATGGGGAATATCTCTAATGGCACACTTCTCAGCAGGTATGACAGGAATCCAAAGTCTATGTCTGCAAAGTCATCAAAGCCTAAGACAGCTGTTCTTGGCTTTTTAAGTGGAAAATACACATACCCTAACAAAATTACACAAGAGCAAAAAAATTTATCTGTTGGAAATAACTATTTGAACTAACTTTTCTTGTTTCGTGTTTAATTATAGCTGTTTCTCCCTACTTGTGTCTTAATGCCTTCAGGCATAGAAGTAGTTTAGCAATTCTCTATGAAAAAGAAACTCAGAGAGCAGAAGATGCCAACATATTTGTTTCATCAAAGAACAAATATCATCTTAGGAGTACTTCATACACTTGAAGTGAATAGGCAAGAGCTTCCCTAACGTTCTTATTGATATAGATTTGAAATGCTGTTTCTTCCCTTGATTATGACAAGGGGTTATTTTTATCACTTTTGCTCAGTAATAACCTGTTATATCTTATTTTTCACCTAACTAGAGTTGAACTGGATCCTCATGTCAAGGACTGTGTTCAGACCTATATTCGAGAGTGGCTGATTGTGAACCGGAAGTAAGTTTATCCCCTCTTTATATATAAATGATAATTTATATAAATGTAAATTTTTGCATTGTGAGTGTTTTCTTGTTTTTTTCAAATTAAATGACTTATTGGACAGTTTTTAGGGTTTCAGAAAAATTGGGCAGAAGTCCTGAGATTCCTCACATCCCCCAACCCAGAGCATCTCTCATGATGGGCATACCCTGGGCTGCATCCTCAGTTCTAGTATTGGTGGGGTTTTTTGAGCTATATATTTGATGCATTTTGACACACGCATAATGAAATGCTTCTGCCCTTGCATTGTCAAACAAAAGGGTTCCCCCCCCCCGAACTCCTGGTGCTCCACCTGCTTCTGCTCCCACCCTCGTTGGTCTGTACCAGTCTTCTTCCTGGCCTTTGATTTTACCTTTCTCCATCTTATCTCCTTGTGGCTTCATTATCACAGAAAAAAAAGATCTTTTGTTGTACAGATACACTACAGTCTGTAGTCTGTTTATCTATTCATTTAGGAAGATGATCACAGAGACCGTTAGCCAGTTACAACCATTCAGGAGGCTGAGGCAGGAGGATACTTTGAACCCAAAAGTTCAAAACCAACTTGAGCATCATGACAAGACCCTGTCTCATACAAATAATAAAGGAATGCATATCTTTGTTTCTTTTTTATTCTGATAAACTCCTAGATAAAAGATAGTTAAATGAATTGAAACTTGGTGTCAGATTCAAAGATATCTGAAATAAATGACTTGCTAGTCTTCCCACTAAGAGAACATTTTTATCTCTGGGTTAACCAAACATTTTGTGACATTTTTTTCTTAGGTTTCTATCCCCATACAAATGACCTTCATAGCACAGCCTTGTGAGAAATGCTAGAACACAGGAATCCCTGCTGTTTGTGCATGTGCATGGATACATGGACATGTGCACTGGGAAGTAGGCTGTGGGGTGTCTACAGACTGAGGCCTACTCCACTAATACTCATCAGAAAGCCCCTGAGACATAAGCAGTTTGCAAAACGTTGTCTCTTCCTTTCCCTACCCTAGCAAGAATTACTTCTCAGGGATAAATAATAAAGGATGCCTAATACTGGCTTTTGTCCAGTTCCTCTAAGTGTGCCAGTGCATCTGTGAGGTCAGTGTGCATACAGTTTCCAGTAGCTGAGGAGAAGAAAGAATCACGGATAGAAAATAATGACAGCAGAGCTATCTGCCTTCTGCCTATCTAGCACAAGTGGAAAAGGAAGCCTGCCAGTCCTCAAATGAGATTATGCCTTGCTCCTAATAACTGGGAGATCTCAGAACAAGCTGTCCTCAAGCTTCAAAATGTTATAATTAGAGGCCCCTTTTTTGGGTATTTAAAGTTCTAAAAAAAAAATCCAACAGGGAACAATAAACAGAAAGGTCCATTGAACTAAATTTGGTTTTCAGATTTATTTTCTGTTTGAAACACTGTACTTGCCACTTCCTCATGGTAGCACAGACTCTTGGGGTGCTTTTTTGCTAGCTCCAAAAATTTTATTTAAGGGGCTGGAGAGATGGCTCAGCGGTTAAGAGCACCGTCTGCTCTTCCAGAGGACCCGGGTTCGATTCCCAGCACCCACATGGCAGCTAACAACTGTCTGTAGTTCCAGTTCCAGGCAAACACCAAGGCAAATAAATAAACAAATAAATAAAGTTTAAAAAAAAAATTTTATTTAAAAAACAAAACAAAACAAAACTGTAGAATACTATGTCAGAGAGTTTAGAAACTATAGAGAAACAAAACCAAAATAAATGAATTTCCTTCTGTATGGGTGACCATACTGATGGTGATAATAGAGCTCTAAAATAAAATTTCCTTGTTGAATATGTCTATAGAAATGCTACATCAGACTCTAGTACTATTTTTAGCCTGCATTTTTGATTTTCACAGTAAGGGAGGATTCCCCATCTTTACTTTTAGGTATTCTTCCTCAGCTCAGTAACTAATGATTGCATAATACATGTACATCCCAGTTTATCCAGTCAGTTCTAATGTTTAGAATCCTTTTTTTTTTTTTTTTTTACTTATAATGCTATGATGTTCTTCTCACTAAAACCCTGCACACATTTATTATTTTTTTCATGTGGAGGAAAAAAACTATAATTTCTGCATCTAAGTTATAGGTACAAATATAAGACAATAGTAGATCAAAGATTTAATATACATGAATTATATGTTGAATATTAACAATTGTAAAACATCACTTATCAACATTTTCATTTTTGTAAAAGCACTATCAACATTTTATTCGATTATCTGATTGGACTTCTTTTCCCCATATTTTTAATTGACCACTGGTAATTTGTTCCTTGGTGCAATACTTAAGAAATTTGTGTAACTCTATTAAGCTGTTTGACTTTATAAAACTTTAGATAATTTTTTCTTTTTCATGTTTGAGGGTATATGTATGTTTATATGCATATGTGCCTGTGTCTATGTGTATGTGTGCATGCGTGTATCTATCTGTGTGTGTATATGTAGTAGTAGTAGCGTATGCCATGCATGTGGAAGCACAAAGTTGATGTTAGAATTCTTCCTTGATTACTCACTCACCTTATACATTGAGGCAGCATTGCTTAATCAAACCCAGGGTTTGCAAATATGGCCAGTTTGCTTAAGGGATTCCGTCTTCACCATCTGAGGCTTTCAGGTGGGTTCTGGGGTCTAAACACTGATCGTCTTGCCTGCACAGCAAATGCTGCAAATAGTCTCCCAGAACCTTTGTCATTAAATATATCAACCCTTCTACCATACAAGTTCCTTACCCAGTATATTTAGCATTTACGATGATTTATATAATTCAGCCCATATTGGCATTTTCCTTAAGGTTTTTATTTTTGGTGTCATGTTTAAAATCTAATTTTAACATAACATTAATTTGTCTGGCTTTGGGTTAAAATATGGCTCTAGACCTTTAGTCCTTTGAATGTTGTTACTGTTCCCTTGGGTGTCCCATTTCCTTTTCAGAAGCAATGATTATCTATGCACTTATCTCTAAGGAAAACAGTATCTGTTTATATTATGTCAAGTGTACTGGGGATGGAGTTCTCAGCACACTCACATCATGGACCAGTTCCCTGCCCCCAGATAAGCAAGTTCACAGAGGAAAGCTTCCAAGGCCAAAACTCATTGACAGCTCCTGACAATCTTTGACTAGTGTCGTACAGAAGGGCACATTGTTCAATCCTTGTGTTTGGTTCCCTAGTAAAATGAATCTGAAATGCTGAGAATGAAAATTACAATCCCAGCACACACTTTGCTCACAAATCACTCAGTCCTGTGTTTGCCCATAAAACTTTATTCATGGGGGAGAAAACAGACACCCTTCATCACCTAATTCCAACTATATTTTCATCATAGCTTTTTAAAAAACATTTTTATTTATTCTTTGGCAATTATATATACAATGTATATCCATGATCATATCCTTTCCCTATTCCCCTGAACACTTACACACACACACCAAACCCCTCTTCAATTTTCATGTCCTCTTTTTTTCTCTCTAATTACCCCTGAATCCAATTGGTGCTGGTGGCATACACATGGGTGTTGGGCAACCAACCAGAGCATGGGCAATGTACCAGCTACACATCTCCTTAGAAAAATGAATTCCCCTTTCCCAGCTGTCATCAACTGCCAACAACTGCCCAGTTAGGATTGGGCTTCATGAGCCCCTCCCTGTCCAAAGCATGGCGAGATGGCTCAACAGTTAAGAGTACTTGCTGCTCTTCCAGAGGACTTGAGTGCAGTGCCCTGAGCTCATGCTGCTCATCTCACGGGTACTGTAACTTCAGTTTCAGGGGACTCACGGTCCCCTTTTGGTCACACACAGACACACACACACACAGACACACACACACACACACACACACACATACACAGAGAGAGAGAGAGAGAATAAAAAAATTTGAGATTAAAATATGATTATAGTATTTCTCCTTTCTATTTTCTCCCTCTAAATCCTCCCATACTCTTTCAAATTCATGGCCTCTTTTTTTTTATTAATTATGTTACAAGCATATACATACACGTATGTATATATGAATGAAAACAGAACCATCTGGCATGCTGTGCTGCTCTCCGCATCCCTTAGTTGCCTGACACTCTTTGTGTGGGGTTGAGGCCTCGTGGGCTTTCCCATCCCCTCTGACAGATCTCTTGCCATTTGCAGCTCATGTTATGCAGTCATGTGGGCGAGACTTTATGGGAGTAGCTTCTGACATTCCTAAGAGAAACAATTTTATAGCAAATGCCCTCATCCTCTGGCTTTTACAATCTCTTCAGTGCCTCTTTTGGAATGTCCCCTGAGCCTTAGGTGTGAGAGTTGTTCTGTAAATGTATCTATTGTTACTGGGCTTTGCAACTCAACGTTTTGATTGGTTGCAGGTTGTCTCCAGTGTTTTCATGGTCCCCATGGTCCTCATTCCTCACTAATGCTTATCTTCCTATATGTTATAAGCATACGTTGTATTTTTCAATACTATCTTTGAGATCATCTTGTTTCAGAGAACTAGCCTGTTTTGTTTTTGTTTTTTGAAAGGCTGTCTTGACTTCCTCAGAGGAAAGAAATGCACTGTGGTATCTTTCTCTATTGGTGGATATGTAATTGTCCCCCCTTTCCATAATGATAAAACATAGTATAACATCTACTATACACATGATTGTGACTATTTCTGAAGATAGAAATGAGACCCTTGTTTCTAATATGTTCTGATTAGTTCTACCAAACTGTTACCAAGCTGTGATAATTCACACTCATGACCAGCTCAGTTGGAACTATCACTTTCATTCATTTCCTTGTAGATGTTGGATATTGTCAACAAAAATTAGTTAAATTTCTCTAGTCTTATTTATTGTCATATTATACTGTGGGCTATATTACCTATTGGATTTTATTCCCTTAGTTTAAACACACACACACACAACTTATATATACACATATAACCAGTATATATCATGAAATCCCATCTCTAGGGGTTTGACTAAACAAAACAAAAACCTATGTTCACATAAAGATCTCTATGCAAATACTCATGACATTTTTATTTGTAAATGCCAACATTACAAATAACGCTGAATGTATTCAATAGGGTAATAAGAAACCCAGCTCTGATAAGTTCATACACTGGGCTACTGCTCAGCAATACAGTGAAGCTTTCAAAGTACTGCTCTTGCAATGCCCCAGGATGTCACCAGATTCATTGTGCTAAGTAAAATAAGCCAGCCAGCAGATAACTGCAAGATGACATTCATAGACTAGGCTAGAAAAACTGAAGTCGTAAAGATAGAAAAGAGGGGGCTAGAGAGATGGCTTAGGTGTTAGGAGCAAAGGCTGCTCTTCCAGAGGACCCACATGGCACCTCCCATTTCAGGAGATCTGACACCTTCACACCAATGCACATTAAAAAATATGCTAAAAAAAAAAAAAGAGAGAAAGGGTCTTTCTCTTAAAAAAAAAAAAAAAAAAAAAAAGATAGAAAAGAGGCCAGTGGCTTCCAGAATATGGTGCTGGAGAAAGGAGCTGACTAGAGGGTGTGGGAGAGCTTGGTAATGCTAGCCGGTGTCTTAACTGAAGTGTGTCTATATAACTGTTCACTTGTTAAAACTCAGAATTGTACTCCTAAAAGTATGCATTACAACTAACTGTCTTGGTTACTTTTCTACTTCTTGACAAAACACCATGACCAAGGCAATGTAGAAAAGAAAATGTTTAACTGGGTTTGCTATTTCAGAGGTTTAGAGTCCATGATGGTGGAGCAAAGGCATTCTGGCAAGAACAGCCAAGAGCTCATGGCTTATCCTTAAGCAGGAGGCAGACAGAGAAACTAGGAATGGCCACATCTTTAGAAACCTCAGAACCTCCCCCAACCTCCAGTGATACACTTTCTCTGACAAAGCCACACCTCCTAATCCTTTCCAAACTGTTCTATCAACTGACCATCAAATATTCAAACATGTGAACTTGTGGGATACCATTCTTATTCAAACCACCACAGTAATTGTATATCACAAGTGATGGGTGGAAATGTAAAATAAGAAAGTCTTTTTTTTTTTTTTTTTTTTTTGGCTGTAGTTGACTTTACTATTTTATAGAATGGAACAAGACTGAGTTTGCTTTCTCTTGCTGTGATAAAACACTGACCAAAAATCAACTTGGAAAGAAAGGATTCATTTGGCTCACATGACCCTACTACAGTCATCACCAAGAGAAATCAGGGAAGGAACCCAGAGGCAGAAATTATGGAGGAATGCTGCTGGGATCCAAAGAAACAGCTCTTACCTCTAAAGAATAAGAGACATAGTTTTTCTGGAACACAAATAAGTGACTATGGATAGGGAATATACACTTAGATCTCATCAAATATAATCTTCCAACATGGAATCCATTTTGTGAAGTTTTATAGTAACAGAAAAAGGCATTCTAAGCCAAGGTATTTTAAAAATACATTGGTGGATGCATCAGAGTGATGAGTTAAAGCAAGATAGGAGAATCTCTCCTACACATCTCAGATGCTGTCTGATGACGTTCTTGGCTTTTGGGTTTATGGAAGCCAGTAATCTACTAGGTTAAATTACAAAACGTTTGTATTTATTAGTCACAGGATGTTAGTTCCAACACAGAGGTCAGCTAGAAATGGCTAATAAGGGGCTAAAACTAGCCCAAGAAAAAGTGTAATTGGACTGTGGACATGTGACATTACAACTTATTTATATCATTATATTGTATCAGTCAATCAGTCTTTGCAGACACAACTTTCCATGTATTCTAGTTCACACTGCTTTCTGGTTTGCCACCCCCCATCCCCACGTGCTGTGCCTGCTTTCTTATATCACTCTAGACCACCTATCCAAAGGTAGCACCACCTACTGGGGGCTGGGATAACCCACATTAATCATTAATCCAGAAAATGTCCCAAAGACTTGTCTATAAGCAATCTGATGGAGGCAGTTCCTCAATTAAGGCTTTCTTCGTAGGTGATAATAGGTTGAATCAATTTGACAAAATAAAACAATAATAACAAAAATAACTGACACAAGGACTCGATAGATTCAAATCCCAACTCTGCTGCTTAGCAGCTGAATTGTCCATAACAAATAAATTTATTCCTTGATGTTTTGTTACCTTGAAGGGAAGGTAGTGATTTGTATAGCACTCTGAATATAGGGGTCAGAGCTGGAATGCTCACCAATCAAGTGCAAGGCCTTGGGTCCAAACTCTGCTACTGGAATCAAAGAAGGAACAGGAGAGAAAACATACTTACTTTGTAAGTTTCAGTCAGTAAATTAGCACATTAAAGCAGCAATTAGAAGGCTTTTTCATATATTAGTTACTATTGACTATGATTCATATTATTAATAATATATAATGTGGCTTAATTGTTCTTACTCAATAAGATTTATATACAGGGCTTACATAGATTAGCACATGCCTATAATTCCAGCACTAGGGAGACTGTGGCTGGAAGATTGTGAGTTCCAGGCCACCCTGGGCTACATAGTGATTTAATACATGTCTTAAAAATACACATTTAAGAACTGAAGAGATAGCTCAGTGGTTAAGAGCACTTGACTGCACTTACAGTAGATTCTATTCCCAGAGCCCAGATGATGGATGGCTCACCATCATCCCTAACTCTCACTTCAGAGAATCTGATGCCCTCTTCTGGCCGCTGCAGGCACCAGGCACACACATGGTATACGGACGCAATGCAAGCAAAAGCACCCATACCCATAAAATAAAACTTCAGATGTATGCGCGTGTATGTGTTTACTCATATTTTACTACTGTAAGTGAAATGGGATTTTAAATATCTCATTACCATAGTAATAATCGAGTAAACATTAACTATTGTTTATGATATTTATAAGAAATGAAATATCACGATAGACACTTCAATTAGCACACCAAGGGAATAACCCTTAAACTCTGCATCATATATTTTCTGCACTTTGGGGATGGGTGGCAGCCTGCTTTCTCCAGAGATGTCATCTTAATGAAGACTCTCGCCTTCCATGGACATGTCTTTGTCATCCAAACTCATGCAGTCAAGCACTGATTTAGTTAGCTCCTTTATTCCTCAATTATCTCCTAGCTGCTATTACACTTCTTGGTAATATCTAGAGATAGACTTTTATGTCCTGGTTCTCTCATAATGGCTTTTAATTTCACTTAATAGGCAGAGGTGTCGGGTAATGGCCACCTGCATCACCTCCCGCTCCCATCATTCTGTACGGCCTTTACCACTCAACTTCTGTCACTGGTGTGTTTAAATCAGATAAATTATGTGAAGGACAGAAGAGAGGTCTACTTATTTTTATCACTAAACAGGGAAAGGTTGAATTATGCAAAATACACAATCTCCTTTGGAGAAAGATAGCCACATTTCTCTGGTTTTTACATGCATGCGTACATATCTGTACATATACAGTCTGTACATAAACAGACTGTACATATACAGACTGTACATATACAGTCTGCGGAGCTTGCGAGAGGCAGCCCTTGCCTTTCACTTTGGGGCCCGGGGATTGACCTTGGGTCATCAGACTCAGCAGCAAGGACATTTACCTACTGCTCCACTTCACAAGCCCAGAAAACAATATTCTCTTACCTGAAAGTATTGCTTATGATTCATAGGCTGGAAGATCCTTGAATAGATCTCTATGTTTCATGTCTACAGTGCCAAATTTATCTAACACTTTTAGTCATTTTTGTTTTATGTGTTTGAAAATAGGCGTAGACTTGATTATTTGCAAGGGGCTGTTGCAAATAATCTAATCTTATCTAATTCCCATAAGACCTTCATAATTTTGTGTGGATTTGTGTTTGATAGCATTCTTTGGGGAATGGTAAAGATCTTGAGCACTATTTTTCTGTTATTTTCTCTAAATGAAGCTGAGGAGATTAGCTTCTGACTGTTTTCCATGTGTTGGTGGTGAGTAAAACTCTCCAGTGATTAAACATGTTTGTGTGCTATTTATTTTTGGTGTATTATCCACAGTGACAGTGAAACATTTCACGGGTGTTATGGGCAGCATCATAAAAGTCCTGGACTTTGCCTTTCGTCCTGAGTGATTAAGGCAGTTCTGCAGGAAGGTCATGCTCAAGGAGACTGGGGATATCAAGGCATAGGTATCATCTATTTTATTGCTCCATTTTTACTCTCAGTGAACTGGTAAACAATTAAAAACTGAACACATCAGTGCATATAATTCAGTTACTCCCAAAACACCATAAAAATGTCTCCCCGATCAATAATTGCTTATTATGACACACATTTGTTGAGCTGGCTGTCAAGGTGCTCTGCTTTTCTTAAAACCTGGAGAGCAAGCCAGGCTCATCAGCCTACATGGAAACAAGCAGGAACCTGGCTGTGAGCATCATCATGGCCCGCTCCAGACCTACTGTGCAGAGGCCCTAATCAAAGCCTTCTACCAAGCCTTTGCCAGTGTGGCTAGAAACTGTCACCGCCTTCGGAGAGTTTTAAAAACATCTTGATATTTCTCCTGAAGCTTTTGTCACATTGTTCATTGAGTTCTAGTCAGCTGTCTAAAGTGTCTTGGCTGTTAACTATGACATCTTTTTCAGTAGACTGATTTCCCTGAAGGCAGGTACAACAGCTCTCAGCTATGATTCTTAGGGATTCTCCTTGGAATCTTCTTCTCAAGAGAATTAAAGTTATAAACATTTGTTGAATGAAAGAATTAATTAAACTTAACAAACAAATATCTTTCTCATATTTTAGACCTAGCTTTAGCAATACATCCAAGAAGGAGACTTCATAAAGATCTGGAGACAAAGGCAGGGTGGCCTGAGTTTAGTCAGGGCAGTAGACTCCCAGTCAGGGTGTTGTATCATCCTATATAGTAGAATGCTAAAATGGATTCTTCTTCAGAACTCTATTCTTGTTTCTGATAGCTAAGTACATTTCCCCTACAAAGCAATATAGTTCTGCAAAAATGAGGATAGCAGAAGACTTTAATCTATGTGTTTTTGAACTTACAGTGCATTCATTGACATTGCACAGGACAGTATTGTCCCTGATACTAATGATGACAGCTGGCTTGTAACTGTCTTTGTTGCTACTTAGAAGCATAACCTGGGACAGGGATTCAGGTGTATGTGATTTTCACGGGTGGGTCTTTAGAAAAAAAAAGTACTGGCTAGAAGACTACTGAAGATGTGGTCTCTGATCATAGTTAGCCATGTTGTGTTGTGGATGGAAAAGCCAGACTGTATAAGATTGTCTGGAGTGTGGGACTGTTGTGTTCTGATATCAATCTTTATAGCTACCATGGAGCCAAAGTAATAGGTTGGTATGGAGGTCAGGAAGGAAGGATGAGCCGACAGTCCTATGCTCACAGCAGCTGGAGAATAGGTACATGGGTTGCTAAAGGCAACCTAATTGGAGCCCAGTAATTTTTACTACAGTGCCAGTTCCTGACACATTGCTTTCGTTTTTTTTTTTTTTAAGACAACCTCAAATTTATAGAAAAACTGTAAGCATAAACAAAGACCTCTTTCTCACCATTAATCATGTGAGACCAAGGCCCTGACCCACTTTTCCTATCACTCACCTACATCAGTGTGTAATTGCTACAAACAAGGACATTTTCATAATAGTTGTCATATAACCCACATCTGAAAATTAATATTAGTAATTTACTACCACGTAATCCTCGGATTTTAGTTTTCATCAAGTGTCTAAAGAATGTTCTTTGGAGAGCAAAAGAATCCAGTTCCAAATTGCATGCTGCTTTTAAATTTCACATGCCCTTACTCATGCTGGAGGACCATCTCAGTGTATATTGTTACTTCCTTGCATTTTGAGATTATGGGCCAGCTATTTTATAGAATAGTTCCTGCTTTGGGTTTGTTATGATATCCCATTCCTCATCAAACCTTCATTTTATTTCTATTAATATGGAGCTATAATTTCCTGTTTTATTGAATGATTTAACTCATGTCTGCCGTTTATTTCGATGTTCAAATGGTCTTCAGTTTGACTGGTCTCAGTCTCTGACTGGCACTTAAGTCTTCATTACATGGCCCCAGCAGTCACTGAAGACACCCTTGCACTCTGACACACGATATTCCAGGAACTCTGAGTTTTTCCTTCCTCCCGCAGAATTAGTCATGACTCTCCGATGCCACTGTGCTTTGTGGACAGCAATGCTGAGCAGCCGAGCTGCATGTATGAAGTGTGTTGTAGATCGTTTTCCAGGCCCCTTTGGGCCCGGGAGTTTGTGATCTGGCACGGTGGCAGTTTGGAACCTGGTCCGCGTGGCTTTTGTCCCCCAAAGAAATGAATCAGACGCTTATATTACTTCATACTGTTTGGCCCATGTCTTAAGCACATTACTAGCTAGCTCTTTCATCTTAAATCAACCCATTTCCATTATCTTCCCACCACGTGGCCCAGCCCATGGCTGAGCCAGTACCTCTACATGTCTGTCTTCTTCAGGGGTCAGATGGAGACTGGCTAACTCCACCCTTCTCTACCTGCCTGTGCTCTGATCCTCCACTCACTTCTACGGTGCTCTACATAGGCCAAAACAGTCCTTTATTTACAGCATACAAGAGAACATTTCCACCACAGAAGTGTGCTCCTTTTGTTTTGCATTGCTCTTCCAGTCCTTTTACTGAACACAGTGAAAACCATGAGTTCTTGTTGACATAATCCTGTCCTGGATTCAAGTTCCTGTTCTGGACTTGTGAGGCTACTTTCTACCTCGAGATGTGGATAACCTCCTTGTTCAATATACCTAAAGTTGTAAATACCTAATTGTATAGGAAGAAAAAGGGAAGGGGAGAGGGTTTGAGAAACAGGAAGGAAAGGGAGGGAGAGAAAAAGGGAGGGGAGGGAGGAAAAGAAAGACACAGATATTCCCTGAGCTTCACAGTTGACCTTAACATGAGCTCAGCTGTCTTATGTTCCACACCTGGGGAAAATGTGGCTCAGAGATGAGAGGCCACCTACACAGATCTGTCTCTCTTGACTAGTTCATAAGGAGCCAGCATCTGAACTCAGGCCCTTCCCACTCAAGAGACAGATTCTGCCTGCTGTACATTCTGGCCTCTAAAAAGAATGCTTTCACGATGTCTTTGGTCTTTGGATGTTCCTGAGCGTGTGAGAAAGGTGTCAGACAAAGCATGTGCTTCTCCTGGGAAGCTGCAGGCTGTGTTCATTTCATGCGGACAGTTGCTCTCTGCTCTGCCTACTTTCCCATCATTCTCTGATCCACACACAAGCTCACTGGGAACTTGGCTTGGGTTAAGTCAGTTGCCAGGGTGGGGTGAGTTGCCTGGTATGCCTGTAGCCAGAGCCCTGAGCCAGCTGTCTTAGTACCTCCTCAGTTGTGGTTTCTTCCATGCTGGCACTTCTCATGCTGGCCAGCCCCTGTTCTCCCCAGCCAGAATTGTCAGTGCTTCCAAGGAGCTCTGTGACTTTCTGAGGTTTTAAGATGTTAATGGATACGAGGGAGGGAAGAAAAGTTTGCTCTAACTCCAGCACGGGCACTCTAGTCTTACCAGTTTTCATAGCAAAAGTCACAAAGGCTGACAACAATATCAGGTTAAAGTGTGTATGTTATGAAATGAACTTTAACATCAACCTAATTGATTTGCGAATGCCTTTGGGATCCTGGTAAAGAACTCCACAAGACAGTCTAACAAAATGGAAGGGGTGGATGCATCTATTGCATGAAACAGAAAAAAGACATACATTCTGTGCCCCTCAAAGGGTCTTTTCTGAAAGAGCAAATTGAATTTTATTTTGCTTGTTATAGTATGTGAACTTTTTATCATCAAATCACAAATTCAGTTCAGGAAAAATACCTTCGAATTTATTTGCCCATGTTCATTTCTCACCCTGCGGAGAAACAGGCAAAGAGACATGACCTGAAGATGATGATGAAGGCAGGCACATGCCTGTACTTGTGTGTTGTGTGCTAGTGTGTGCACACATATGTGTGTGTGTGTGTTTGCATGTTTGTAAGTAAACACTCTTAGAAATAGGTGTAATTTATGAGAAGGGGGTATGCTAATGTAGGTATAGTCCTACTTGGTAAGGCGGCTGCACCCCAGGCCTTCAGGTTGGCTGCTTCTTGAGGTCCAGAGGTTCCCCACCTCACCCACCCCCCAAGTTTTCCTTGAATAGGAGCTTGTAACAGTTCCCTTTTAAATCAATTCTCCTTGGAGAGAACAGTCCTAAAAAGTAACTACACATGCTACTGGGGGGGCGGGGGTTAGAACTGCATCTAAGGGGCTGGCGTTATTATTTAGTCTTGTTTTCTCTCTTCACATAGGGTATTACAGAGCTAATAATCACACGTCTAGTGGTTCTCATTTGGGATCTAATTACAAGACAGAACTTCTTTACTTGCCTATATTTGTTACTGCTCTAGTTACATTGTTTCCTCTTCCAGGGAAGTAGACCACCCACAGTGTGGTCCAGTGTGTTAGGCGATGGACTAGCTCACCCACGGCTTTTTTCACTTATTCGTGAGTGTGGGTGTCTGTAGTTGTACACAGAGATGAGAAGACCACTTGCAGGAGCTTCGCCTCTCTCAAGCAGTTCTTTGGAGGCAAACAGCACCCCTTAGCCATTTTGCTGCCCCCTCCCAGCTTCCCCCCCCCTTTATGCACCAAGACCTGTCATCCCCCTTCACATGGCTCCCTGGAGTTATATGGTTGAGAATAACTTTGAAGAAGTTGTCAGGCTTAAGAAATCCCATACCAGGTCTTCTCCCAAAGCACTCTGTTAAAAATAAAACATAACAAAACTGTGAATTTTGTAAATTAAATGTTGTTCAGTTATAACCCAATCTTCATTTGCAACCTCAGAGCAACTAGAACCAAAAGAATCCTCTAAATATTCATAATAGTTATTATACCCAAGAAACTGTTAAAAAAACAAATTCCTAGGAATATTTCTGTCAATGATTTTGAACAATATGATATATATATACACACACATATATGTATATACATATATATATTTAATTTTTGTTTTCAGCTGTTTAGGAACTCCAAATCAGAAATTATTGTAGGCATTTTTCTTGATTTTTTTCTAAGTATTCTTTTTTTAAAAAAATATTTATTTTTATTTTATGTGAATTGGTATTTTGCCTGCATGTATAACTGTGTAAGAGTGTCAGATCTTAGAATTACAGACAGTTGTTAGCTGCCATGTGGATGCTGGGAATCGAACTCAGGTCCTCCGGAAGGACAGTCAGTGCTCTTAACTGCTGAGCCATCTCTCCAGCCCCTTCCTAAGTATTCTTATGGCCATTTCCTTTTTTAGTTTCTAATTCAGGCTGCTTTCCTCCCTGCCTTATTACTATAGATTGGGCTGAGCACACAATGGCCAGAGTCATAGTAAGCCAGACTTGGAATAGTTGCCAAACTGCTTTTAAAGAGAGCTTGTAGGCAGTTTTTCTTTTTTTCTCAAAGCAAAATGTCTTCTGAGCACAGTAAAATCTAGAGATGTGCTGACCTCCCTACCAAAGGCACCAAGGCATCTCATGGGTCCTTACTTAATACAATGAACTAACTAACATGTCTTTAGTACCTGCTATGTGTACCACTCTCTTCCTCCAGTGCCCCTCCCTCTCAGAGAGCTATGAACAGTGTTTGAATTGTCACTGACCTTACCTGTAGGCCATTGGACCTGCCTAATGCAGTCTCACCTCATTGCATGTCCTTCTACCAACCTGTGCAACCCTTATAATAAATGCAGAAAGCACACCAGTTAAGTGTATGTACACTTAATAGCATGCTTTCCAAGAAGTATCTCAGCCATTAAAGAAAAATGGGGAATGTACACACTGGTTTTTATAGTTATGAAATGACAATTTAGAGTTCTCACCTTTCCTGTCATCGTCTCACTTCTCCAGTGATAGCCCTGGCCATTCTAATTTAGACCCCTTCCATAGTGTGTGTGTGTGTGTGTGTGTGTGTGTGTGTGTGTGTGTGTGTGTGTGTGTGAAAGAGACAGAGACAGAGAGAACAGAGAGAGAGGGAGGGAGGGGGGGAGGGAGGGAGGGAGGGAGGGAGACAGAATGAGAACACCCCCCCAGTGAATCTAGGCCCCCACACTTGCTGGACAAGCACCCCACCACTGACCCTGACCTAAATTCCATCCTGTTGACGGTATTATAGAGAAGTTCCCACAGTAGGACTGTGAATGTTAGCAAAGACTGTTGGTCCACAATCATTTTTGTATATTTTTTCCTTGGCCATGTCCTGCTGTCCTAAGAACACTAATGTGGAGATGAAATGGTTTGCTTCATTTTTATCTTCAAGCCGTCTTTACTTACTGCTTCTACACATTGCTAGATTTATTTCAGCCTCTTACACTAGGGTCTCAGTTTAGTTTCAGCTCAGAGCCAAGTGCTCCACAGCTGAAATGGCCACACCTCTACAGTGGCATTTTCCCAGGCCATTGCTGCCTTCCATGGTGGACCAGGGGCAAGTATGTAAGCACTACAGCAGGGCCTTGTGGGAGGCGGGGTGCATAATGAGACAGAGGGAGGCATTACAATTGTCCTCTGTTGACAGCTTCTCTAAGACCTTGTCTGCCCTCATGTCATTATTTTTAATCTAATACTTTCCATTTCTCCCTCTCTCCTGCTCATCTCCCTTCAAATCAAATCATATCAACAATGAAAGAAACCAAGGAAGTTCAGAGTCTTGCGGCTTTAAAAAGACTGGATCACGGAGAGATTTCCACAAGACGCTTCAGAAACAGACCTTTGAGTCAGAAACTGTGGAGTGCAGTGAACCGGCCACTCAGGTATTTCCTATCAACAAACATTGTTGCCAGGTGACTGGGTGACTCTGCCGAAGGCATGCTGACAATTTTTTAAAAACTAGAGTAAATGTAAGACTCGTGGAGCATTCAAGTAGGAGGAACTCTACCGTCTGAATCAGTTGCCATTTCCTCAAACTGGTTTGTAGCTGCAGAAATTAGTATTCAGATAGAAATACTGAATACTAATTTGAATCACAGTGAATCAAATGGAAAAAGTGAAGGGCCTGTAGCTGGGGGAGTGGCCTATGGTGGGTCCCTCCCTATTAAAGCCAGGGTGATTCAAAGCCTTCACTGTCAGATTGCCTAACCTTTCTTATTGATCCCCTCACACCACCTCCCTGTCCCTGGGCTCTATCATTAACCTTTTGGGGTTACAGTTTTCTTCTCTGGAAACCAGGGGTGGCACTAAGTATATCATGAGGTTATTTGAAGAATAAGTGGGTCAGAATGTGTAAAGATTTTGAATAATGCCAGGTTCACTTATGCCAACAATGCCAGTACTCAATAAATGCTGGCTACTATTATTGCTGTTGCCATTATTTTTATAAAACGGTTGCTTTATGGTTCAATGCTGTATGCACCAACATCCACAGAAGCATTACTTCCAATAGCCAAAAGATGGAAGCAATCCAGGTACCCACTGTGGAAGAGTGGAGCATCAAATGTGGTTGCCTGGCAACTAGGGAGAAATAGAGTTACTGTTTAGTGAGTATAGAGTCTTAGTTTTGCAAGGTGAGAAGAATCATAAAGGTGGACAATGGAGATAGTTGTACTGTAGTGTGAATGTACTTAACTCTACCAAAAGATGAGTGAGATGATGCATTTTATGCTATATGTGTTTTACAACAGAAATGTAGCATAAAAGTTACATTTTTTTTAATGTTGGTGTGCTAATCCATTGGGCTCACGTTATAGGTGAGAAAACAAACATCGATAATGAGTTCTCACTACAGCTGTAAACCTTTGCTTGAAAAGCCAATGCAGTTTTTCTTTATTGGTGCTGGCTCCTATAACCATTACTAAAGTCCATGGTTACACTGTGAGGCACCCAGCCTCACCAAGGCTCCGCTGGAGTGACTAAGTGTACCCAATCCTATATGCCTATATTTGTAAGCTTAACACTCACATTTAGAGTGATGCACATTTTCTGAAGGCTCTTTAGAGTTCATTTTATTTTCGAGCCTCAAAACCCAAGCTCTGAAGTCGATTAGGAAAAGGTGTTTCTGTTCTCTGTCCAGCTGTCTGTGCTGCACCTTGTCCCAACTCTGTTTTGCTCTAGGCTGAGATGTGAGTGTGGTTCCTAAGAAACTTGGCTTCAGCCAGCAACTAATAGGAATACAGTGTCATTTCAAGTCCTTGCACAGGACTGGCTTATCCAACTGATGACATGCTTCCAGGGAAAGAGCATCTCAATTCAGGACAGTCCCACCAGGAAGCCAAGACCAGTGATGTCAAGTCCTTAGTTTGTTAAAAAACGAAACAAAACAAACAAAAAACTCCTTGAGACCTGAGAGTCTGTAGACTCAGCCAGAGCAGTCTTGAGTCATCCCTGAGACTAGTTCTGGTATATATCCCTTGATCCTCATAAACATCAATTGTTTTCTCTAACAGACTGGACCCCGTCGCTTAAATGTGCTATGTGATGTGTCTGGAAAGGGCCCCCTCACTACTTGTGACTTCGACCTCCGCAGCCTGCAGCCTGATGAGCGTCTGGAAAACCTGCTGCAGCTTGTGAATGCTGAGGACTTTGAGAAGGAGAAAGAGGAGGCCCGCAAGACCAATCGACAGGCTGAGCTCTTTGCCCTGTATCCGCCTGTGGACGAGGTGGGTGCAGGTTTCACTATGGGAGAATATCAGCCAACAACAGAAAATCCAAGTACTGTTCTGCTCTCTGCCACTGCAGAGCAGCGTGTGAATGTCAGCATGCTAACTGTGTGACTGTTTTTTTTCACTTAGGCACACTTTTGTCATAGCATAGCCACTTACTAATCCTCACACTGATGAGATTCTTATAACAATAACTAGAATTTTCAGAGATTGTTAATCCTCTAAACATTTCAAGGGTCTGTATACAGAATCTCACTCAGAGCCAACCATCTAATTACCTGGGGATGTGTTTCACAACTAATCCATCAGAAGTGCATACTACTTAAAGCTTGATGTTAAGATCCCACTCCCCAGCCCCCAGGATCCCTGATGAGCATGTGGAAACACCTGCTTTGAACATACTGCGGACAGAGATAATCACAGCCATGCTCCCAGTGTGTGAAGCTTTAGAATCTTGTTTTCCCACCTCTTTATTTATTCAAGTTGTCCCAGAGCGATTTAGATGTTGCCTATAGTCACTCACTGGAACACTTTGGATGACATGAGAGGTGGCCGTGGTGGGAGCTTTCTGGGTTTTGACTCCTTGTTTTGTATGATGTTTTGGTCAGGTTCCCTACACTTCCAGGTCTTGCCGGAACAGACAGCCTCCCTATCTCTGCCGTTCAAGTTCTATAGACAGGAAGTTCAGTTGCAATAACCAAGACCTGGGAGCTGGCTAGATGGTTCAGTGGACAGAGTGCTTGCTCCGTAAGCCTGGAGACTCAGAGGCTAGTCCTCAGATTCACATAAATGTGGTAGGAGAGGACAGACCCACAGAGTTGTCCATCTCTGCATAACCATTGTGACACACACATGCCCAGGTGAACACACACAGATAATAAAAATGAATAGGATTTGGGGAAGTTTTGCATAAAAGATAATGCACCTGTCTATGGATGTAAATCTTTGAGATTTGGCCTCTGAACCAAACAAGATGTCTGAAAGTTGACCTGTCCCTGCACAGCTGCTCCCGTGATCCAGCCCCCTTTGATTTCACTTCCCACTGAGGGAGACAGCAGGAAGGAGATGCAGCATCCAGTCCACTGCGACCTGCCTACTCATCATCCAGCCCCACCCTTAGGAGGGTGTAAGGGGGAAGTGTCCCTCAGGCCCTTAGAATTCCTTGCCTACGGTCACATTTCTGATTCCCACCAGCCAGCGCGGCAACTTACATTCAGGTCCCTCAGTTGTCCTCTCTTTGCTTTCCAATCATCTTGGTTTCTTTTTTTTTTTTTTTTTTTTTTTTTTTTTTTTTTTTTCCTTTATTTTGTATTTATTAAAAAAAAAAAAACACACAGTATCATCTTGGTTTCTTATCTACTTATCTTAGCTGCAGTTTTGTCTGGAGCCCTAAATCCCTGAAGCAGATTAAAAGTAAATATTGGGCTGGAGAGATGGCTCAGCGGTTAAGAGCACCTTCTGCTCTTCCAGAGGACCCGGGTTCGATTCCCAGCACCCACATGGCAGCTAACAACTGTCTGTAGTTCCAGTTCCAGGCAAAACACCAAGACAAATAAATAAAATAAAGTTTTTTTTTTTTAAAAAAAAGTAAATATTTTGTGACCACAAAGATAGAGCAGTGGGCAATGGTGTGTGTCACCAAGACAGATAACCAGAGTTTGATCCCCAGGACCCCTATGCTGGAGTGAGAGAACCAATTCTAGAAGGTTCTCTGACCTCCACCCCTTGCTGTCCCCAGAACACACAAATATATAAAAAAGGATTGCTCTCATTAAATAAGTCCATGAGTATCTTGAGGCTCAAGGAGGGAGACAGCTCACAGGGTAAAGTGCTTGCTGCCCAGAGCCCACCTAAACACTGGACACTGTGGCATGAGTCTGTAACTCTAGCCCTGGGAGCAGAGTTAGAGGCATGCTGGGGGCTCTGCTGATCTAACTGAAGTGGTGAGCTGCAGGTACAATGGGAGGTGCAATTGAGTCAAAACTGAGGAGGACACCACAAGGGCAAGTGTACACACACACACACACACACACACACATACACACACACACATACACACACACACACAGGGAATATCTTCCTTATATGGGGCATATAAAAAGTATTTTGTAGAAAGAAAATGAAAGGAAGCAACTAAAAGTTGTGGGTGGACAGATAGGAGAGAAAGACTGATTAAAAGATACAAAGCTGGGGACTGGGGAGATGACTCAGAGGTTAAGAGCACTGACTGTTCTTCCAGAGGTCTTGAGTTCAATTCCCGGCAACCACATGGTAGCTCACAACCATCTATGATGACATCTGGTACCCTCTTCTGTATACTGTATACATAATAAATAAATCTTTAAAAAAAATCTTTAAAAAAGATACAAAGTTTCAGTTAAAATGAAACAAATAAATTTTACTGACTTATTTTGCTGTATGATGACCACAATTAATAATAAGGTAGTATATATTCTTAATTGTTAATAAAAATAAACTTAACTTTTTCATCACCAAACAAAAAGATAAATTGGCAGGGTATTGTATAAGAATCTTTCTACAATGAATACATACACATCACATTTTATCTCATAAATACCTTATTATCAATTGTAAATATTTATTTTAAATTCCATCACCATATTTTGAATTAGAAACTAAGGAGGAAACATTTAAGCAATTTGTTCAAGATTCAGCAGGTGAACTAAATTATAAAGCAGAGGCCCTAACAGTCTTTGTATATGACAAACCAGTCACTAGCACATACCACTGAAACTCAGACACATTTTAAAAGTCAGTTCTTCTAACTTTTCAACTTTTATACACAACATTAAGACTAAAAGACCAGATTTTTCAAGAAATATTAAATCTGAGAGGTTTGGCTTTTACTTTCCCTCTGTTAGCTCATTTCCAAGAGCTATAACAAGCCCACCTTTTAACACCAGCACTCGGGAGGCACAGGCAGATGGATCTCTGAATCCAAGACCACAACCTGGTCTACAGAGTGAGTTCAAGAACAGCCAGGACTGCACAGAGAAATCCTATTTTGAAGAGAGAGAGAGAGAGAGAGAGAGAGAGAGAGAGAGAGACTAAAGGAGAAGGGAACAGAACGAGTCAGGCATTCCCCACCAGAGTCTCCCTGCATTGATTGGGAGGATTTCCAGAGTGACTTGACTCAAAGAATGAATCATAAACTGTCTTGTAGGAGCTTTGTTTTATGGTTTCTGAAGCAATGCAGAAATCCAGATGGGGGCTGAAAGTAATATCTTTGCTCAGGTCCCAGTGGCCTCCTTTTATTGAGTGGAGAGGAATGCTGTATAATTACCATGGCAGCTACTTGTAAGCTGGAATGTGTAAAATGCTTGAGAGCCTCTACACCAGATCTTTAATATTCTGAAGTTGTTTTCAAAGAAATCGTGTTTGTGCTTGTCATTTGAACCTTAGCCAAGAAAGCCTTTGGAACAGAGGTACATTCTGCCTGCTCTGAAAAGATTATAAATGCTGATTTTTTAAATGACACACTAATAAGATTATTTTATATTACCACTATTTTTTATGTTACCACTATTTTATTTTCCAATAAAGAACATTAGAAGGACAAATCCTTTTGTTGAAATTTTAAGAGTCTGTAGAAAAGACCAAGTTTTCACCATGCAGGCCATTTCCTGATTCAGACTCTTTCTGTGCCAGGCATCTTCTGTGTTAATCCCTAAGAAAGATGCCCTCCTTCCACCCACATTACAGAAGAGTTTGCCACATAATCAAATGTTTGCCAATTATTTACAAATGATGGAACCCAACTAAAAAACATTTTTTAACAAAGGAGGTGGGTTCTCTCATTACCAGATCCCCAGAAGTCAGATGTGGAGTTGGCCGCTGGGTCCATGGGGTCAACAAACAGAAGGCCATCATGTTTTCTCCCTCTCACCTTCTCTTGATACACATGTGGGAACACACATGCAAACTCATATGCACTCATGTACACATACACATAAACACATACACACATAAAAACACACACATACACACACAAACTCATATGCACACACATAAACCACATACATATGGATACACACATAAACACACACATATGCATACACACACATAAGTACACATATACATCTGAGGATGATGAAAACCTCAGGAATCCACTAAAACATCCCATTTCTTTCTTCTGCTACTTGGGCTTTATCTCTTATTTCTGATAGACATGAAGCCTCAATAAATTCATATACAGAAAGCCTAGGAAACACATTATCCAAAAGTAAAATATGAATATGAGCCTTGTTTAGATCCAGATTTACCAAACTGATACAAAATACTTAATGACAGTAAGAAATTATAGTTAGTTTTTAGGTAATGTTAGTATTGACGGTTTTTTAGAGTCCCCATGTACTAAAATACTTTCAGATGAAGTGACAGGGTGTGTAAGAACCGGCTTTAAATAATCAAGTGGGGGGAACTGGCAAAGGGACATATACACAAACACAGGTGGCTGGAGCTGAAATTGTTGGTGCCAAGTGTGCATAAGTGGTGTTTCACTTTAGTCATTAAAACTCATGGTCTCCCTTTATTAGTCTCTCTACTTCTACATATATTTAAAATCTCAACTAGAGCTTATTTCAAAGAAGATTCTGAAAGCTCTAATTTAAACCAAAGCTGCTAGTAGAAATACTAAAGTGTGATTTCTTTTTCTAGTAAGTGTGTCTTCCCTGCAGATGTATCTGCTCTGGTAATCTTGAAAGTCCTAGCTTGCTCTTCAGGAGGCCAGATCGCCTCATCTGAAGGAAAGTCAGCAAGCAGTTCCACCAGCAAGATGTCACATGGGACCTCAGCAGTTGAGCTGTGGGGCGGGAAGGGAGGGTGGAGTGGTGGTGAGTTCAGTACTTGGATCATCCCACCAAACAGTACAGAGCGACCATAGAGTAACAATTGGTAAAAATGTAATAGTGGCTGAGATGTATTGGGATGGGGAAACCCTCACCATTTATTGCCCAGGAAAAGACAGATGTTTTGGCTTCCTGTGAGTATCAGCCCATGATCCTATCCCCCAATAGGATTGAATAGCCTACTTTATAGGTGTGTGGATTAAAGATGGACATTATTTGTCTTTGCATATAGAGATATATTAATTTAAATGTAATAGGACTTGGTGGCTGGTAGCTCTTATTACTAACTTATCTTACACCTAGAATGTTAGCAAATGTTAGCCGAATATGTGAATATAACTTATAGTTCTACTTTAAGCCTCTAGGATCTATTCAAGATATTTTTTAAAAAATAATACAGAGACTATCATAAGGACTGATGATTATTTTGACTTAAATTTCAAGTCTGAAACTCATACATTTACTCATGAACACTCTTTACAAAGGCGAGTGAGATGGGCCAGCAGTAAAGGTATTTACCACCAAACCTGATGACCTAAACTGATCACTGGAAATCACACAGTAAGAGAGATCCAGCTCCTGGAAGTTTTCCTTTAATATCTACACACAGACCATGGCATGTGTGTGCCACAACACAGTACACAAGCAAGCACCCCAACAAGCACATAGAGTAAATGTAAATATTAAACAAACAAAAACCTGGGAAGAGACTTGTTTTGAGTGTGTATTGGGGGGGGCGCGTGGAGTCTAGAGCTGTAAATGTCTGCAGTGCCGTCTGGTAGATGTTACTAACCCCAGCTAGGTCTGCCTTTCTCTTCCTTCCTCCCTCCTCCAGTCTCTTTCTCTTAAATGCTCCTTTTCTGACAGAGAAAAATATTTGCTGTACTTGCTGACTTTGAATATTGGAGGACAGATGGCGAACTGTCTTCTCAAGACAGGGCATTGTTCGGTGCAGAGACGCAAGGAGGGAGTCCTTTCTTCCCTGGCTTTACTCCAGCCACAAAGCCCTGGGGAAAGTTGCTTATGATTTCTTTACAATGTGATCAATTACAGGAGGATGCTGTGGAAATACGTCCGGTACCAGAGTGTCCTAAGGAGCATCTAGGCAACAGAATACTGGTCAAGGTGCTGAGTTTGAAGTAAGTATCAGACACACTGTACTGATGTCCACCCTGCTTTTTAGATAAAGCTATGCCTGTATCATCAGCCCTGGAATCAGCATCTTTTCTCTAGAGGGGAGCATTGGGGTAATGAAAATAGCAGAACTTAGAATTGACTAAACCTGGATTCTATTCCTACCCAGTCTTAAAGCCAGTCTCCTATTATATGGAAAGCAAACACAGGTGTCTAAAGAGGTTAGGTATATAAGGTAATTGTTAATTTTCTTAAATTAAGAAAAACAACTATGGGTTGGAGGTATAATGAGGTAGTAGAGTCGTTGTCTAACATATAAATTCAAGACCCTTCATTTGATTCTTGCCCTAAATTGGGTTACTATTGCTTTGATGAAACACCATAACCTAAAGCAAGTTGGGGAGGAAAGTGTTTGTTTGGTTTATGCTCCCACATCATAGTCAATGAAGGAAGTCAGGAAAAGAACTCAAACAGGGTGGGATCCTGGAGGCAGGAGCTGATGCAGAGGCCATGGAGGGGTGCTGCTGGCTAGATTGCTCCCCATGGTTTGCTTGGTTTGCTTTCTCATAGAAACCAGGACCCCAAGCAGAGGAGTGGCCCTACCTATGATGTTCTGGGCCCTTCCCCATTAATTGCTAACTAAGAAAATGTTTTACAAAATTACCTACAGTCCAGTCTTAGAAAAGGCATTTTCTCTGTTGGGGTTCCCTCCCTTCATATTACTCTGGTCTGTATCAAATTGACATAAAATTAGCCAGCACAATTCCCTAACACCACAAATAAATCAAATGAATAGTAATTATAAAAGTTGCAGTGAATAAATCAGTGCTTTACACTCAGTTCATGGTTGTTCATGAACTCTTGATAATACACACACACACACACACACACACACACACACACACACACACACAATATTTTATATTGAAATACTGTCATTATAGAATGTACATAAATGAGAAAATATAAAGAGTGAAATCAATAAAACACTTCAAAGCTTTCTTCATGTGTCCCAGTGCTCTGCTGTGCGCTCCCCCAGAGACCCCCTTCCTCCCTCTCTGCACTTTAGAGATCAGCTTTTCTGCTTTTTCACATCACAGACCTTTTTGAAAATATAGGAGCTGCACCTCAGTAGTAGACTATGCGCTTAGCATGTGCAAGGCCCCGGTTTCACGCCAAGGGCGGGGGACATGAGCCAAACATGTTTTCACACACAGTTTTGGAGGACAATCTACCCTACAGTCTGTGTAAGGCTCACTTCCACACTTTCTTGTTTGTGATCAGACATCTGTTTCAACTCTGTCATCTTCTCTGGGAACTGGGCTCCTTCTCAAAAATGAAGACATTAGACCAGATGACCTAACCTGTGATTCCGGTGTGTTGTCTCCCTGGGTCTGTCCTTCAACTCATGCAGTGACCAGTGCTGGGCTTGTTGTGTCCCTTGTCACTTTAGCTGACTCCTTGGGGTAGGTGTCAGGCCTTAAGTCTGCACTTCTGTCTACCATCCCCCTGCCTCACGATGTACTCAGGCTACTTTTAGATGCAGTGACTTGATGTCTTTGGGACTAGAAGAACTTTCCCCAAGACTGACTGTCACCAAGACTTCCAGACTTATCCAATACAGAAACTACAGCAGCTTTCTCACAGGCTGGGAAACTTGTCCTGCTGGACTACACATGAAGTATTTTTTTTAAAAAAAACCAAACAAAATGAAAAAACCCAACATGGACTCATTTGAGTTTCTTTAATGAGAATTGTCAAGTCAGTTTCTAATGATGTTTTCCCAGCTCCTAAAGGAGAATTTTAATAGAGTTGATGTGTGTAGCCAATATCTTTGGCCTGTTCAAGTAACATAAATGACATTCATATTTGTATGCCCTTGAGAGAAGAGACAAACCAAAGAAATGGTCCTAACTATAAACTGGATTTTAAAAAAGAAATTTTGAGTGTGAAAAGATGAATAGTAAACTAACAACAGTATAGAAAACACGCTTTACCGTTGATGTGAAATTCTATCTGGGATGTCATAGTTTATTAGCTGCTAGGAAGTTTCTAAAAATGTTCTCATCTCTCTCACCATTCCTGCTTTGCTTTTGGGAGATAGATAAAGCTTCCAGGACACAGAAAAAAAATTATACTGGTGCCAATTCTATAAATTCTGAGTAGCAAGAAAAAAATATTTACCACAAAGTATTTTTCTGGTTTTTTTTTTGCATACATGAATCTGCTAAACTTTAATTATCATCTGCTGCCCCATGGCCCCTCAGTTATTGCCTGCAGCCTGGTGGGCTTCTGGTCTGTGGCCTCAGCTTGGCTGTGGCCCCAATATGTAGGTTTAAATTAAGTCTCTATTTTTCTATTTATCAATAAGACTCAGAAGTCAAAGGCTGGGGTGAACACCTGCTAGCTCACAGAGGCTGAGTAGCAACTAGCTGACCTTGCTTTTTGGCTGGAGATTCTACAAAAAACATGTCTGTGCCCTTCTCCCAGAATGCAGAGGCAGCTCAAACTCCAGTGCCTGGCTTTTCTTGTTTGTCTTCTCTATCCAAATTGCTGGCTTTCTATGGCTAATTCTGGTCAGCCAGTCACTGGTTCTGCCCCCGTTCAAGATATAATTTTATTGGGCAGTCTCAAAATATCCCACAAATAGTATTTAAGGTAGAGGAATCTTTTAATTTAAAATTTAATACCCTCATACACAAAGTAACCTCTATTCAGAAGACACTCTTTAGCCTCAGAACTTCAGTATACCCTAAATCTTGCCAGAGAGTTATCTTTATATATATATATATATATATATATATATATGGAAGGCTTCATAAATTTGCATGTCATCCTTGCACAGGGGCCATGCTAATCTTCTTTGTATTGTTCCAAATTTTTTAGTATATATGCTGCCAAAGCGAGCACCAGAGAGTGATCTTAATGTAGGTTTGGGAAGCCTCTGTAGTCATCTCCCCCAATGGATTTTGCCTCAGCAAATCCCGGGTGGACCCAGTACTCTTGCACGGTTACCTCTAATGCTGGCATCTGAGGACCACACTTGGAAAAATGGTGGAAGAAAAAGCCCTTGCCCCCTGCTCAAAAAAGATAGCCTTACTACTTGCCTTTGAAGTTCCTAGCTTGGTGGTCTTTGTCAGGCTGTTTCATTTTTCTGCATCTCAGCTTCCCTGTGGAGCAGGAGTGTGGTCTCTGCACTACAAGGCAGTGAAGAGGAAAGAAGTTGGCATATCACATGGGAACTATATGATAGACTTCTTTTCTCTTTGTAAGGATGTGGATTCATCCTTACAAAGCTCTGTTTCAGAGAAACATTTGGTACCTGAGGGTAGGGCCCAGGTCTGTGAGTGTGCCTGACAGCCAATAGATTCAAAAGTTAGGTTTGTGTCAGAAAGTTTAGCTAATAGATACTGTACCCTGTATCCCTTTGCCCAATCCTAGAATGCCAAGACATGCAGCATCTTGCTTACGTAGGCTTTCTTTAAAACCTCTGCCCTCAGGACTAGGGGGATGTCGATAGCTTTCCACTGCGCTGGGATGAGGTTATTCATTTGGAATCTGTACATAACAATAAAACCCTCACGTATGTTGCAGCATGTCCAACTCCATGGTAGTCTTTAGGGACTTTCCAGACTTGGGCACAACACTGCCCCCTGGACCACAAGACCCTAACACTCAGTGCCAATTTAACTATCACACAGCAATGCTCAAACCTTTTGCATGTCACAAAGTACATGCTTAAATACAGGTTGGCCGTGCCAGGAGACATGGTGAACCTCAGTACAGCAAAACTCTCACTCAAGTTCTATTTCCTGGCAGGCATGTTGGCTCATGCCTGCCAGCACTGAAGAAGCAGAAGCAGGGGGATCACAGTAGGTTCTAGGGCCAGCATGAGTGACATAGCAAGACTCCCTTCTAAAAAAAAAAAACTTTAAAAAAAAAGCTACAAAGTTATTTTTGACAAGAGAAAAAATGATAATAAGTATTTTCAGTGTGTGTGACAAAAGTATATAGCAAATTCCATCATTTTTGATGCACATTTCAGTGATGTTAAATGCAAGAACATTGTTATACAACCATCATCACTTTTCGTTTCTAAATGTTTCTGTCTTTGCAAAGTAGAACTTGGTATCCCCTGGACACCAATCCCCATGTTCCCTCCTCCCCATCTCCTGATAGCCACCACATTACTTTCTATATATGAGTTCAACTATATAAATACATTCCATAAGTGGAATCATTTAGTACTTATCCTTTCAAGACAGTTTTATTTCATTTAACACAGCCTATATATGCACATAATATAGCATTTTATATTTCCAATAGAATATTATTATACACGTGCAATATGTTTATTTTTTTTCTGATGGTAGATGTGGGAGTTTGCTGTGGTGTGTGATATTGCTGTTAGGCATTGTTTTCTGCATGTGTTACATACATCATCTTATATGATTCTTAAGACATCCATGGAAACTGAGAAGGGCTGTGCTCTTTTCTTTGCAGGTAAACAGAATTAGGGAAGTTGGTAACAGGTGGTAGCAGAGGGAACTCCTTGTCCTATATCATTATTCCAAATTATTTCATCACTGAAGATGCCATGGACCAACTAACCCTTTTGTCTGCCTAAAAAGGCCTCTTTGAGAAAAAAACTATATGACAGTAAGGCCACTCCCTCACATATGCCTTAAAAGAAAATCTGCCCTAATTTGCATGACTTCTGAGGCAATACTAACCGTCTATCAACTTTACTGGTGCTATCAGTGGGCAGTATCCAAAGTTGTTAACTTGAGACACATGGAAGATGCACCTATATTTTACATGTATGTATAGCATGTGGCAGAATTGTTTGGGGTGTTAAAGCCTATGGTTTCAGGAGGAATCAGCAGTCAGGGTTAATATGAGAGGCTTCTAGTTCTGGTTTTGGTGGGGTGTCCTGTGTTTGTGTCCATGCTGGTGTGCACGTACATGTATGTGTTTAGAACCAAACCTAGAGTCTGTGTATGGTAAGCAAATACTCTTCTCCTAAAATAAATCAGCCCCAAGAGCTCTTCATTCTAAGTCAAACAAAGCCAGGGCACCTCAGTATTTGCCATGTGCTTAGTCCCTTCCCTCCCCTGTTCTCAATCCACCTCAAGTGAACAGCCGTCCACAACAGTTAGGATGAGCCACACATTCATTAGCATGATGGCCCAGTCAACATCTTAATGTTCTACCACAAGCCTAAGGAAAAGCAATTAAATATTTCCTTTTTTAGCTATCTAAAAAGTCTTATTTCTTAGAATTGAACAGTAGACTTTTGGAGTTTTTATTAATTTATTATTTTTTAGTTATGTGTACATGTTGGGTGGGTCACGTGCATGTGAGTTCAGGTGCCTACAGAATCAAGAAGTGGGTGTCAGATCTCCTGGACCTGGAATTATAGGAGGTCGTGAGTTTCCTTTTGTTGGTTCTGGGGATCAAAGTAGGGTTCTCTGCAGGAGCAGTACTTGTTGAGATATCTTTCCAGCTCCAAGTAGTAGAGAGTTGTTATCAGCAGAAGAATGTAAGCAAGTCCATTCATTGCCTAAGAAACGAGAGTATCGTTAAAAGCCTGGCAGCTACAATAGGAATAAGTACTATTGGGGCTGGGGTGTAGGTCTATAGCAGAGCCCCCAGCACGACATGCGTACAAAGTAGTGTTTTGGATCAGACCAAAATTATTCTGTTCACCAACAAACTTTTTTTTTAAGCAAACATATTTTAAGAAAATATAATCCCCACCCTGACCTCAAATGATCTGGTATTTTCCATTAACATCTCAAAATTTTCCCATTATTATCTGTGTGTCTCTCACATTTGTGGGGTTATCCCTACATTTTTGGATCATGTTCACATTTTTAATGAGTTCATATACCCATGCACTTTTAGAACACTCAAGCTTATTCAGATTAGAACCATATTAATTTTTTTCTCTCTCTGACAGGTTTGAGATTGAAATTGAGCCTCTGTTTGCCAGTATTGCCCTCTATGACATTAAAGAGAGGAAAAAGGTACAAAAATGAAAAAATCCATCTCACACATCTCACATGATTCTTTGGGTTCATGTTTTCAACCTTCCTTACTTCTGTGTAGCAATAAAGCACATCAGGTGTGTGTGTGTGTGTGTGTGTGTGTGTGTGTGTGTGTGTATTTGTAGATGTGTGCACATATATGTGTGCATATGTGTGTAGAGGTCCAAAGTTGATGTCAAGTGTCTTCCTTGATCACTCTGCACATTACTCATGGAGGTAGGATCACTCAATTGAACCCAGAGCTTCCTGTTTGGCCTAATCTATCTAGCCAGTTTGCTCCAGAGATTTCCACGCTCCACCTTTCAGACGCTGGAATTACAGCTGGCCTCTGTGCCCACCTAGCATGTATGTATGTTCTGGGATTTCAAACATAGATACCAATGCTTGTGTGTCAAGTGTTTCCTGCTGAACTCCAGTAGCCACATCAGATCTGAAAGCAAATAAGCATTGATAGCTCTAGATTTTCTTTCTTCATCATTTTTTAAAATAACTGATCTGGAAATTTATTGTTATGTTCTTCAACAAATCCTTAAGGACAGGTCTGCTAGAGGCAGTGCTGGTTGGATACAGAAATAAATAACACCTGAGGCTGTGTGTCATACAAATGATGTGTCATTTTTAACAAGTCCAGCTATGCACAATTGTTTTCCTGGAGTTTCTTGTTCTGTGAAATTGGTCCATTGTGGGCCAAGGGAGATGACTCAGTGGCTAAGAGCTCTTGCTATGAAAACATGAGGACCTGAGCTTGAATCTCCAGCAGCCACATGAAAAGCCAGACATAGTTGCACAGTCATGTATCCACAACATTTAGGGGAGGATACTGGCTAATTCTAAGAGCTCACTGGCCAGCCTGTCTAGCTGAACTTTCAATCTTACCTGAAATGAAGATCCTGTCTTAAGGCAATAAAGCAGAATGCAATAGAGACAGATATCCTGCTCTTGCCTCTACATGTAACACACATACAGAAACACACTCGGGGTGGGGTTAGTTGTGAATGACAGATAACATGTGTAGCAAATATCTAAGTTGATGGATTCACTGCATGGTGAAGACATCACCAACTATAAAATTTTTCCTTGAAACATTTCAATGACCCAAAATTTCTCCTTGAGGTTTTAAATGTGCCATAGTTTTGGCATTTGTAACCCTAACAGGATGATAATCATGCTTCTGCCATTCTTCACCTGAAGCTGGCTGAAGGAAACGTGCAGCTCTGAAACAATGTAATAGCCAGGCGTTGTATTAGTGAAGAGATTAGATGGCATAACAAACAGGTCTTAGGGGCTGGAGAGATGGCTTGGTGGTTAAGAACACTGGCTGCTTTTTCAGAGGACCTTCATTCAGGTCCCAGCACTCACAGCATGACTCACAACCATCTGTACCTCCAGTCCCAAGAGGTCTGATGCCTTTTTCTGACCTCTGTGGAAGCTGCATGCATATGGTACACAGACAAAACACCCATACACATAAAATAAAATAAATAATTTTATAAAATAGGTTTCAGTAGGTTTAAGCAGCAGTTCTCAGGGCTGTAGGTGTGACTTAGCAGGGAAGGGCACTTGCTCAGTAGTTACAAGGACTGGAGTTCAAATCCCAGCACAAGCCAGGTGTCCCCACAAACACTTATAACCCCATCTCTGAGGAAGGGGGACACAGGAGATTGCTGCCTTTCAACCTGACTCGGGGGAAAATACAAAGAAAGGAAACAAACAAAAGCCATGGTTCAGGAGTGAAGGAAAAGGTGATGAATGATGGAAGAGGACATTCATGAACACTTTGCTGGCTTCCATCTGCGCACACAGATCACCAACACTCACACATACATGCACATAAAGGAACAAATAAAACCTTTTTTTTTTTTAAACGCAGCAGTTCTCAGACTTTAGTGTGTACAAAATCATCTGAAACACATGGCTACATACAGGTTCTAAGGCCCCATCACCAGGTCTCTGTAAGTCTGGGTAGGACCTGAGAATTTTCACTTCTAACAGTTGTTTTTGTTTGTTTGTTTGTTTGTTTTTAATGTGCATTGGTGTTTTGCCTGCATATACACTTGTGTGAGGGTGTCAGATGCCCCTGAAACTGGAGCTACAGACAATTAATGAGCTGCCATGTGGGTGCTGGAAATTGAACCCAGGTCCTCTGGGAGAGCAGCCGGTGCTCTTTACTGTTGAGCCATCTCTCCAATCCCTGTGACAGCTTTCTTGATGGTGCCGAAGAACTTGTTAGAGGACCACAGTTTTAAAACCACTGGCTTAAGTACAACTCAGCAGTAAAAAATAAAATAAAATAAAATTTGCAGGCAAATGAATGGAATTGGAGAATATCCTCCTGAGCGAGATATTACAAACTGAGAAAGAGAAACAGGGGATGTACTTACTCATTAGTGGACCTTAAAAGAAAAAAAAAAAGTAAAGAGCATCCAAGCTGCAAACTTAAACCACTGAAGAGCTTGGGATCTGAAAATTATATTTAATATAGTTGTCTGCTATTCATTTGATCTCAACACTATTCATTCTACACAATGGCATTGTTACATATTTCTTTTTTTCTTGTCACTCTATTTTATGGTTTTTGTTTTTGTTTTAGAAAATAAAGTAAAAAACAAAAACAAAAACACTGGCTTAGATAACAAGTTCTCATAGTTTTTTTCCTTAAAAGTTCAAGATGGTAAGGGTGAGTGGCAGGCTAGGAGAGTCTCTGTTCCACTTGGTCATTCAGAAACCCAGGCTCTGGGAGCTCCTCTCTCCCTAGTATGTGACTCCTCAGTCACTCCTTCTATTATCATTGCTGTCTGCAATATGAAACATCTAAAATGATGAGTGGAGGAGGCATGGATATTTGACACATCATTTCTACTCCCTATTGGAAAAAATTTAGTCACGTGATCACCCCAACAGTACAGATGAGGGCTAGAAAAATGCAGTCCTGTCCTCAGCCTCCCGTTCTCACCCGTAGCAAGGAAGGGAAGAACCCAGTAGTAGCATATCACCCTAAGTTAGAAAGTCCAAGAGTATTGAGGGTGTGAGGCTCAGGATGCGTTATGGATCTGCATTACCTGCACCTACCTCCCTAGCCACAGGTTACAACTTCTTTAGTGCACATGCCAGGCTTATCTCAGGGTCTCTGTCCTCCTCCTTCACTCCCTGTCTGATGCAGAGTCAAGCAGGGACTGCTCACTGGGCTCAGTCAGGCTTTCCTGACTCTGAGATCATCATCTGTGCCCTCTGACCTGAACGCTGTTCCTTCCAGCTCTGCCTGTGAGAACCACATATCTATCTCCAGTGTCTTCTCTGTGAATGCTTTTCTCTGTTACTCTAATTATCTTCTACTTTCTAGAACTTCCATGGTGCTTCTGTGAGTGACTGTGGTGGTTAGTTTGCTTTTACTCTAGTCTGTTGTGTGTTCGCTTCCTCGTCCCTCAATTGTAACCAGGAAGAGGTGTGTCCTCTGGTTCAGTGTGGTACCCAGGAAATACCTCTGCATTAATAACAAACATTTCTCAGCTGGCTTCCAACTATATAGAAGTTGTAGCAAAATACCAGATTTTCTGGCAGCCACTGGCCATGCACCATTTCCAAAGTTACACTTCCCTGCGACAGTTCACTCCTGTAGCACTTTTAGACCAATGGTATGTCAGCTCTAAATCACTGTTCCCTTTGCTGCTCATTTACAGATCTCAGAAAACTTCCACTGCGACCTGAACTCTGACCAGTTCAAAGGGTTTCTTAGAGCCCACACGCCCTCAGTCGCCCCATCCAGTCAGGCAAGGTCTGCAGTGTTCTCAGTCACCTACCCATCCTCAGACATCTATCTGGTCGTCAAGGTAATTATGCACAACCCAGGCTGTGTGTGTGACAAACATGTTATTGTCTTATTCAATAAAGCTGAGAGAAACTATAGAACAGGTGTGTGTGTCTGTCCCCTGTGATGTTTGGGTTATTTCCTCAGCAACACTTCACTTTCCAGTAACTTCTGTTGGGACACTAGAAAGACTGGGGTTTGGAGAGCCTACAGTCCTAGTTTGCAATCCTGACAGCCAAGTCAGAAACTGTGTGGCCTGCTGTGACTCAAACTTCCTGAGACTTGATTTTCTCATCTGTGCATCAAGCTGATCACACTGACCACCAGAAGTTGTCACAACTACACATGAAGCTTGGCCCTTCCTAACTAAGGCATCACCTTCAGCAATCCAAGTGTGGAAGGTTGCCATGGTGAAAAAAACAAAAGCCCTCTGACAGTGTCTCAGAGGTATTCATGTTTCTCTAGGACCCACAGGGCAGCATCCCCATCTGACAGACGACCAGCTTTCACTCTCTCTGCTCTTGCAGAGCATGTGTCTAGTGAGAGCCAAAACCTATGGAACCATTATAAATAGACATCACACTATAAATAGACTATGCTTCACTGAAGACTGTTTGTGTAAGGAGATTTTAGAAGACCAGAGCTTTTCTCTACATATTAAACTGATTAATTTGAATCTGACAATAAACATTGAGAATTTAACAATTTCCAGCCATATAAGTGCACTTATTGACTATGGCAAAGCATTTTAAATAGTTCAAGACAAGTAAATCCAGATATCTGATCTCAAGGACAATCAGACTTGTATGTTTGGAATGCTTTTTCCATTTATCTTGGTATCCTGTGCCTGTAGCACTTAGATGTCAATGGAGTCTAACAGAAATGGATTATAGATTCCAAACAATTCAGGCACCTTGGAGGTTGCTTTCTTTATATTATTTCACAAAGATGACTACAGCTTCAAGAGACCTGTTTAATGGTTAAAATCCATGTCTGGGACTGGGTGTACCTCAAGGATCCCAGATGACTTAGTAGCACTAGCCTGACAGATACCATGTCCTGGATTTCAACACTAAGAACTGAAAATGTAAAAATAAAATGATAAAATAAATCTTCAGCTAAGAATATGTGTCTGTTGCTATTGTTGTAAATGTCTCATAATTCTCAGTGTGGTGCTTAATTCAACATACAGGAAAGCTTAACTTAGCTATGGCTGCCATGTTATTAAATATACAGTTCTCGCCATGGCCAGGCAACAAAACCATAGTAGTTCTGGGGCTAATTTTATTTCCAACTCGCCTTGATTGTATTAGCCTACAGTATGTTGGTTGCTACCACTGACTACACATGTTCTCAGTTTTTGAATGTGGAAGTGTGCTTACTTGATAGTAACAAACACATTCTATGGTGTCTGGAAATAATTAAGGAATTCAGATCTACACTGGAAAGCAATCTTGGTTTGGTGCCTGTGTGTCTTACTTCTAAGACTGTCATTATAGCTGTTTTCTCTCAAATGTATAGTAAGTGATGTTGTAATGTTCAGACAGCCCAGGTAGATGCCATGTGATAAAGAAGGGGCTTCTCACTTTATTTTTGTTCCCACAATGAACATCAGGATCTTAATAGGTAGGGTCACTTAGTTCAACCATCACATATATTACTTTTGAGGGATTATTTCAGGCTTAAAGGCTTAAAGTTCAGAATTTTGAGCATGTGAAAGTATCTCTTCCACAGGTGAGGATGGATGTGAACCTCAAGCTTTTTTTTAAAAAAAAATGTTTAAAAGTTGATATGGTAGGCATTAAGCCCATATCTCCTGTCTGTCAAATGCAGAGAAGCAGCCCTAACAGGAAATACAAGGGGCACAATTATAGATTATTCCATTTATTTATTCACTTTGTGGAAAGCTTTAGTTCCCACTCTGGCTTTTACAGAGACCATATCTCTTTCTTACTTTCTAAGCAATAATAAAGAAAATGAGCTGTTCACTTCCTCTATGTGTTTCCAGGGTTTTGTTTTACAAAATAGCTTTTATTGCATTTTTATTATGGATATACATGTGTTTATTGTTTAAAATAGAAACTTCTCATCAACATTAGGAAGAAAAATTTAAATACCCACATAATCTCATAAAGAAACCATTGTTATTCCCATTTTCTTTTATTATCTTTTTAATATTTCTTGTTCCTTTTTTATTTCCTCTGAAACTCTTGTGGTAGTCTCTATACCATACACACACACACACACACACACACACACACACACACACACGCATGCACACACGCACACATATATATGTATGTATATGTGTGTGTATGTATATATATATATGTATATATATATATACATATATATATTGGATTTTTTGAGACAGAGTTTCTCTGTGTAGCCTTGGCTATGCTGAACTTGCTCTGTAGACCAGGTTGACCTTGAACTCACGGACATCTGCCTGCCTCTGCCTCCTTAGACTGCTGAGATTAAAAGCATACACCACTACCACCTAACTCTCCACTATATTTTTAATACAGAGAACACATGTAATTAATACCCTATTTCATCAACTATTGTCATTAAACATAATTTTTATGATTGCATAGATCCCATTATATGAATATAATTTTCTCACTTGGTTTTAATATTATTTTTGTTGGTAGATTGAAAAGGTCCTTCAGCAGGGAGAGATTGCAGATTGTGCAGAACCCTACATGGTCATCAAGGAAAGCGACGGTGGAAAGGTATGATTATCTGAGTACTGGTGACATCTTAGGATGAACAAATTTCTAAAAGTGTTCCACAGAATAGTTAATGGTGGTAGACTATTATATTTTCCATTTGAAACAGGAATAAATTGTATTTGCATGAAAGAGGAAAGAGAAACCACTTGCTGACCTGACAATAGATTGTTAAAGCAATGCGTGATTGAATACACTAAAGATGCCACATGCCAATGTGAAGTCTGGCTCAGACAAAGCTACACCTGTTGCCTTGGTTCTGAGGCTCTGACTACACACAGATTGGGAGAGCTGCCAAGGCCCCACAAGCACAGGAGGGCAAGAGTTTTCTGGTTTTCCTCAAGAGCACAGGGTATTGTCTTGTGCAGACTAGCAGCTGGGGTTCTGCTGTAGCATCTGCTCATCATGAATTATGATGATGAGCACATGATAGGTCATAAAGCAGTGTGTAAGACTTTCCCCAGTACCAATTTGCAAAAGTTCCCAAGATGGTTTTTAAAATGTTGCCCTTTTGGAACCAGTCTTATAAACATCAAATAAAATTGATTGAACTAAACGAAGACAGATACTTATGTTTTAAAATTTGCGAGTGTAAATTTAGGAAGAACTCCTTGTCAACAGCAATGACATTGTTAGGAATCCTTAAGGATCTTTTTAGAATTACAAGGCAACTTCTGTGAAGTAGATGCTCTTGGGACTTTGATAAATGACATTCCTTTCCCAAGTTTTTCTCAGGAGAATCCAAGTTATCTAGGTAAATGAAGTGTTTGCATGTTGGTTGCTGTAGCAAGCCTAGGACATGTCTTCATAGCAGAAAACACCGTCTGTTGATTAATGTCCTTTAAAAGTCTCTTCCTTCTGCAGCCTTTGCTTTCTTATCAACTGGACTTTCAGCCTTAGCTGTTGCTTTCCTGTTAACTCACTGTCACTGTGTCATCCCCCCCACACACACACACACTCCCTGTCAGTATGATTTTTGTCCCTGGGCCAGGCAATTGACTTGGTGCTGGTGGTTGTTTTATCTTGTCTCTTACCTTCTTCCTCCAGAGTAAAGAAAAGGTTGAAAAACTAAAACTGCAAGCTGAATCCTTCTGCCAACGCTTGGGGAAATACCGGATGCCCTTTGCCTGGGCCCCCATTAGCTTAGCAAGCTACTTCAGCGTCTCCACCCTTGAAAGGGACAGCACTGATGGGGAGCCTGTGGTTGGTAAGATCTCCATTTGCACAGGAAGCAGAGCCCCAGCCCCACCCCCATATACTAGCTTTGTGGTTATCTGTGGTTAGTAAGGACTTGGAGAACGAGGACAGTGTGGAGGTGGGTGAGAGGAAGACCATAAATAGAATACTGAATTGCATGTGTTTGATCAGTGCCCCCCCTCTAATCAGTTGCCATGAACATATATGAAGCCTTAAGTATACTTTGATATTAAGAACTTTGGATGGGGGGCTTGAGAGATGGCTCAGCTATTAAGAGCACTGACCAGGGTTCAATTCCCAGAACCCACATGGCAGCTCACAACTGTCTATAGTTCCAGTTCCCAGTTCCAGGCAAACACCAAGGCAAATAAATAAAGCAAAACAAAACAAAAAATAAGTTAAGAAAAAAAAACTTTGGGTGAATTTAAGGCTTTAAAAAGTTAATTTTCAGTAGCCATTCCATGTCAAAAATTAAAATGCTTGAAAATAACAAGGACAAGTGGTGTAAAGACGCTGTGTTTAGCTGTCACACAGAAGAATGGACACTGTTCAAAGCTCGGAAAAGCAAAGGATTTCTCAGCCAAATTTCTGATCTCCTAAGGTCTATTTTGACAAGTACAATGAAAATAAGTATCAAAGGTAATCAGTATTGTTCTTACTTATATCATCAGCTCTCCATAAATGTGAGCCAGTTATTTCTACAGTTTAAGGGTAGAAGTGTCCAAGTGATTTTCATTGTCAAGTAGACCCATGCCCAATACTGTGGTGGAGTTTCTGTTTTCCTAAACACCTTTATAGTCAGCAAATATTTGAATCCACCTTTGGATGTTTCCTACCTTCCTTGGCTCTGCCAATTCTGAAATGTTGCCCTTTCCAGGGAGTAGAGGCCAGGGTGACTGTTACTGTTGCTTCTCTCCTGGTGGTACTGTTGCATAATCACATTCAGAGCGTCTTTCCAATTGTCAGTAAACTTCACCTCTTCTGACTTTCACATCCAGTTTTTCTTTTAAAAAAATATTTATTTTTATTTTATGTGAATTAGTGTTTTGCCTGCATGTTTAACTATGTAAGGGTGTCAGATCTTGGAATTACAGACAGTTGTTAGCTGCCATATGGATGCTGGGAATCGAACTCTGGTCCTCCAGAAGAGCAGTCAGTGCTCTTAACCACTGAGCCATCTCTCCAGCTCCACATCCAGTTTTTATAAGTGACTGTTCTATTTATTGATTTATTTGAAAATGTGGGTAGCTTAAAGGGCTTGGCATGCCCAAATAATTTGGGCAAAGGGTTTGCCAAGATGTGAGTTAGTTCTAAGTCAGGGATAGTTTAACTTGAGTGCTGAAGCTGATTTCCTAACCAGAGACCCAGTGCATTACATGGCATTAGGTAGCAGTGGTAGTGCTCATCAGCATCATTGGGAGAGTTAGACATCAGAGAAAGAGTTGTGCGTTTCAGGCAATGGACCATTTAGAACAGAAACCCTAGACGTTTTAGAATAAAGGATACAAAGTTTCAAGGTTCTTCAAAAGAAACAAGAGATGAGGAAGCAATAGTTTGAGAACCTCTTCTCTTTCTAGTTTCCATTGGAAAGATCAGCCACGGTGCTTCTTTTACCTGGTCCATACTGGAACAGAAGTAAAGAAGAACCAGAAAGTGCAAAAGCTGGTTTGAATCCTCAGGGCCTTCAGGGATGTGTGTGTGTGTGTGTGTGTGTGTGTGTGTGTGTGTGTGTGTGTGTGTGTGTACGTGTACTGGTTGAGTTCCAGGCTCTTGCAGGGTGACTTTTGGCCATCACTGTTCTCCAGCAGGAAGGACTTAGCCACTAGGGTCCTCTCTCCTCTAATAAGGGTGTTAAGGACTTCAGGCGGAGGATTAAGAAAGGCTGAGCCCTAAGTAGATAAAATTGCATTCCCAAGGATGGCTGGTCTGTGTTCCAACGTGTTAAAATGACAACTGTTTTTCCTTAAAGGGAGAAACTCTGTGGGTGAGCGCAGGAGTTTGTCCCAATCCAGGAGACCTTCTGAGCGATCCCTCTCCTTGGAGGAAAATGGAGTTGGGTCCAATTACAAAGCCACCACCTTGACCACTAACATCTTCTTCAAGCAGGTATTTATGTTACAGTACAGCTAGATTTGTGTTAGCAAGGATGTTAGAGTCCAAAAGAGTAACCTAGGCGATGAGAGAAGTTAATTAGTGTCGTCAGATCAGCTAGGTTGTTGCAGGGATTAGAGAACATGCAGATGTGCTTTTGGCCAGGCATCTGTTCCATGGTGGGCATTTAGAGGGTGGGGCTTACTTCCACCTTCTCATTCAAGACCAAGGTGCAGACAGTGATATCAGGAGGAAAGATGCTTTCCCATCTTCATGAAGGAAGCTCATTCAGCATTGTTTCAGGGACTGAAAGAAGTTTTGGTTGGATGACATTACAAGCCAGATGCCTGTGACCTTGGTTCGTCAAGGTCAGACAGCTGCCTAGAATAGCAGGGGAAGCTCTGTCTCCAGCCAGGCTGATGAGAGGTTGGCTGTGAAGAGCTCTGGGCAGTGGTGGTTGAACTACGTGATTTTAAGGTTGCCTGACATATTAATTTCTACTAAAGACTTGTTAGAATAAAACAGATAAACCATGTATGATGGCACTGGTGGGTCTGAGACAGGAAGGTTGGAGGTTAGCTTCAGCTACCTAGTGGGACCGTATCTCAGGAAAGAGAAAAGAACGCGGGAAGGAGGGAGGGAGGAAGGGAGGAACAAGAGGAGAGGAAAGGGGAAAATAGAGAAAGGATAAACAAAATAATAATTTTAAAAATTACTTGGGGGGAGGGAATCTTAGAAACAGCTGATCCCAAGCCTAGGAGTCAGCAGCCTCCTCACTAACCCTGAGCATCTCTTGGCAGGAGGGAGACCGCCTTAGTGATGAAGATTTGTTCAAGTTTTTAGCTGACTACAAGAGATCGTCATCCTTACAACGAAGAGTCAAATCCATCCCAGGTGCACTTGGCTTTTCTTTTGTCTCTTCATTCTAGCTTGCTTCTGTTGCTATGACAAAGCACTGAGCAGAGGCAGCAGAGGAGGAAAGGGCTTGTTTGACTTCCTGCTTCTCAGGGCAGTCCATCATTGAGGGACACCAGGACAGGAACTCAAGAAGATCCTGATATCCAGAACTGCAGCAGAGACCATGAAGGATGCATGCTGCTTACTGGCTTGCTTCCATGACTATGTTCAGCTGTCTTTCTTCTCCAATCTAGGCACAGCTGCCTACTGGGGTTACTGCTCTCAATGGGGTGCCCTCTCACAAAGTAATTGGCAACCAAAAACATACCTCACAGACATAGGCCAGTCCGATCCTGGCAATTCTCCCACTTCCTAGATGACCCTAGGTCTGTGTCAAGTTGTCAACAGAAGCAAACTATGACACTCTTTAACTATGCCCAAACCATTTGTGATTGACGTTTATTGTTTAATACTTTAATTTTATATAACTGCCAAGGGCAATATAGATTTTTGCATTTGAAGGTAAGAGTCTAAATTGCTCAGCATTTTTGACAAATCTATTAATGCTGTCTCATTTATTAAGGTTGTAGTCTACAAACAGTAAGCTTTAGATTGGTCTCTCAGATAATCTGATAATAATTATTTGAACAGATCACTAGTCCTTTATCACACAGATATCATATGACATCTAGTATTTAAAGAGAGAGCTGATGCTTTGGCAGTTGAAGATACTTCTTAAGCAACAAACAATCTGCTATTTCTAGAACATCCTTGGATGCCAGAAAACTCAACCCAAAGCCCACCAGTTTTTATTACCACCAGTACCAGGAAGTTTGGAGTTTTGTTTGTTTGTTTTAACATGTATCTGTGGTGTGGTAGATCTGGATCTTCTAGTCCAGTGATTCTCAACCTTCCTAATGCTGTGACCATGTAATAAAGTTCCTCATGTTGTGTGACCCCCACCCAACCATAACATTATTTTATTGCTACTTCATAGCTATAATTTTGCTACTGTTATGAATTATAATATAAATATCTGATATGCAGGATACCTGATATGTGACCCCCTAAAAGGTTTACAACTCACAGGTTGGGAACCACTTTTCTAGTGCATTCCTACTCATTTTATAATTCCTTACTTTCATTTTATAAAATGTTAATCTCACATTTTAGCATGACAGACTTTTCCTCGGGGTATAGGAAATTATCTGGGAACCCCCAAGCATGTATACTCCCTCCCATAGCTTATGCTTATTCTCCTGAGAGAAACCCAACACAGGAATCCTGGGTTCCTTCTGATATGACAGGTTTCAGTAACACACTCCACTCCCATGACTTGCTCTAGGCTCACTTAAACTGGAGATATCCCCAGCTCCTGATGTGATGAACTGCTGCCTGACGCCTGAGATGCTGCCGGTCAAACCCTTTCCTGAAAACCGGACACGTCCACACAAGGAGGTTTTGGAATTTCCCATACGGGAAGTGTACGTTCCTCACACTGTGTACAGGTGAGAAATGGGGGCTTTTACTCATATAACACACTTGTCCAGGTCCAACCTCTTCCTACTTCCTGGGTTTGAGTGGAAACTAAATGTTATAGCTTGTAGCTACAGAGGATTGTGAGGTCACTTCTTAGAGATGCTTTGTCTGATGCTCTGCAAAAAAGAACATGTTTTTGTCAGTCATAATTGTAATAGGTTTTACTGGATGTCTTCTCACCAGAAGTGGAAAGAAAAACTGACAGAAAGTGAACCTGTCACCCAGATTTCCTTCCATGCAGAAGGACTTTGAGGAAAAAGAGGAACATGACTAAAATACCATGGATGTCTAAGAGTTTTACACTGGCATGGTGCCACATTCCTAATCCCAGTACTAGGGAAGCTAAGAGAGGAGAATTGCACATGGGAAGCCAGCTTCAACTTCATGATGAGTTCCAGGCCAGCCTGGATTACAGGCAAAACAATACCAAACAAACACAGGTTTTCATTGGAAAACTCAGCTCTGTCCAAGAAACTTACTTCAGTGACAGTAGTCCCTAGATGTTGCGAGTAACTTAACATGTGGTTGTTAGGCTAATGCAATAGAAGAAATAAAAATTGCATCTTACTTTGTTTCAATTAATTTAAGTGTAAGTGGCATGACTATCATACTGGATGGCAAAGAGTGAGATTCCATAGGACTGAAGGCAAGGTTGCTCTGCTTCCCAAGTAACCTCATGCACCTGACCCTCTTAGGGCATTTGAAGGCACATTTCTATCCAAAGCACTGTTGTCCGTGTGTGCTTGCTTATTTTGAGATCCTTCTTGCTTTTGAAATGTGGGGGAGAATGCTGAATTAGGCATCTTTTCTTCGCCATCTGCCAATGACATTTTGTGGGGTTTGCATTTTCATATAAACTATCCAATCAAGTCTTAGTGATCTCAGGAAGTTGCCCTTGGCCCGGTTGAGTCCCTTTGCCTTGCTGCCTGTGATTCTTTCTTTCTTTGTTGCTGAGACTGAACACCACACAAGAACAACAGACAAGGAGGGGAGGGCCTCCGTTGACTCGCAGTTTGAGGGGAAACAGCCCATTGTAGAGGGGAAGGCATGACAGCATGGGACTCAGTAGTAGAGGGTGAGCATCCCGGCCTCCTCAGTACCTCCTCAGATCATGACTGAGTGGAAAGCAGACAGGAAATCAGGGCTGGCTCCCAGTGACCTGCTTCCTCTGGAGATGCTCTACCCCCCTAAAGATCATAAAGCCTTCCAAAACAGCACCACTTGCTGGGGACCTTGTGTTTAAACATGTGAGCTTGAGATGGACATTTCACATTCAAAGTACAGCCTTGCTCAGTCACTACTCCCATGAGCTTATGTGTGTCCCCGCTTCATGTCCATGAACATACTGTACACATACACACACACACACACACACACACACACACACACACAGAGAGAGAGAGATACACACACACACTGATGCTATTATGTTTATATTCGTTTGGGCCTCACAGTATATGTATTAGGTACTTTGTGGTTTTTTCACTCAACAGTATTTTTCTTTTCTCTTTTGAGTATTACTGTGCACTCAAATATTTTATTAACTTTATGGATTATGCTCAGCTGCTCATTTTTCTTTTGAGTTAGTCATGTTGTCATGAGTTTAACTAGTGAGAACTTCTAACAGCCAGGTGTTCAGGTTTGCACAGCAGGCGCTTAGCCTACGAGCTATATCTCCTCAGCCTGACATTTGTGGTGTTCTTTTTAAGTTAATTTATTTAGTTTAGTGCTTGTAGGTAGGTGTCTTGCCTGTATGTATGTCTCTGTACCACATGCATGTCTGGTGCTCATTAAAGCCAGAAGAGGGCAGGTTTCCCAGAGTAAGAGAGGGATGGGAGCTGTCATGTGGATGCTGGGGTGAACCTGGGTTGTCTAGAAGAGCAACCAGACCCCTTAACTGGTTGCTGATCCATCTCTCTAGCCTCAACATTTGTGTTTTATACTAGTTGCAAAGTGACAGGTTTTTTGTCTTGTTCCTCTATGAATGTGTGTGAAAGTTTCCATAGAGAACATGCCTAAAAGTGAAATTACTAGGTTACAAGTAATATTTGTTTTTAGTTGCATTACTGCTACCCACCTCCATTGAATGATTATCTCTTTTCCTAGCAGTGCATGAGAACTCCTGTCTCTCTAGTTCCTACCCACTCTTTCCTATGTGACATGCAAAGTCCTGAACCTACCCGTCCCCATCACCCATGCATCTTACAGGGTCACTAACATGGGGCCTGGAAGGGACAGGCGACTAGCGCATACTGTAAAAAGTTAATGAAAAACACTCAGGTGCCACATAATAAGAAATGGAGTTCTTCCTTCTGGTGTCTGTGAAACAGACACACAGGTCCCCCAACTTCATCCTCCCTGAAACAGCACCTCATTTTCTTAAACACCAAATCAGCTTTAAGTCTCCCTCCTTGAAGACCTTAGCATCATTCTGTTCCCACTTCCTGGAGGAAAATGAAGGCGTGGCCATGTTGCTTACAGATGCTGTGTCTCTGTCTTTGTGAAAACCCTATCCTATAATTGGAAGAGGAAGCCTGTGGCATGGGAACATGGGAATGAACTTGCACCCAATGACTTCTATAGCTACCCAACTGTCCCCCAGCATTTAATCACTGGCAGGAGTCGTTTACTGCAGACATTATCCCTTAATCACATCAGCACAGGATTTGGAATGCATCTGTGCACTGAGCCATTCAGAATGTGGGAGTGAGAACGAGTCTAGGCAGATACTCTGCACCCAGCATAGCGCCATGAGAAAGAAACAGGACTGAAAATGCAGAGCTGATCATCTTTTATTGTGCCTGACCCCATAGGATGGTCAAGGTCATTCCCCTGAAACCAGGTCTTCACTCTTAGAAGTGATGGAAGGCACTTCTTTCCAGTTTGGTGAAGGAGGGGACTGTTCTTAGCTCCAAGCTACTGTGTCTCAATAGTATGTTGATGGAAAGAGAGATGTAACAAACTTGGCCCAGACTCTTGCTACATAAAACCTCAAGGAATTTAGGATGCTTATTCTCTAAGCTTCTTATGGTGTTAAATTTCAGCGTTTCCTCTCTGGTCCACATGTACTAAGGGCTTACTATATCTGATCCACAAGCATGAGAAGAGAAGGATAATTGCAGATGGCATGTGTTTCTGAAACTTCAAAGCCCACTTCCAGTGACACCCCTCCTCTGACAAGGCCACACCTCCTAATCCTTCCCAAGCAGTTCTACCATCTGCAAACCGAACATTCAAACATATAAGTTTAGGGGAGACATTCTCATTCAGGCCACTACACAATCCAGGAAATTAAATACATGAAAGTAGACACTGAAGAACATGTCAGTTCAAGGTTCAATCTTTTGAAACTTAATCTCACGAATGTGATGTAAGGTTTAACTTAAATACTTTATATGGCTGTAACCTACAGAGAATAATTGTATCTGATGTGCCAAGCAATGAGTGCTTCCATTGACAAAGCCAGAACTTTAGGGTCAAATTAGTCACTTTTACCAGCCTGCAACAAATACAGCAAATACAGCCTTACTGAGAAGGGAGGTTGCAGAGATGTCAGCCCTCAGGGAAATCCTTTGTTGGCTGGACCTTATTGCATCCCATGTGAATGCTGTTCCCAAATACCTTTACCATATTCAAGTTGCTATAAAGAAAGGGCCCAACGCCCATTCTAACAGGCTTCCCAAGCGCTAGGCATTCATAAATGAACACTTGCTCAGATAGTTGCGATCACTTTATAGATTGAGAAGTGTCATTCTCAAAAGTGACTGGGTCTCCCACTTCAGGGACCCTGGCCTTCTAAAACCACACACAGCCTACTCAGTACTGGCAAGAAGGGTGGATTTAGCCCACACTGTCAATGTCCAACCTCTATGAAGGGATTGAGCTAGACAGATGATGTCCTTTGAGAATGACCCAGGCAAGCAATTCTGAGAAGTCACCAAGAGAATCACAGCGATTCCAAAAGTGGGAAGGTAAAGTTGACAGAAAAGATTGTCCAAGTCTGGGCTTTCATTTCAGTTTCCATGGCCAGGATTTTTTTTTTTTTTCCTTTTTTAAGACTAGCTCTTTGCCTAAGAATGCACTGGAGTCGACTCCTAGCCTATTTTTACTGACGCCCAACAGTTAGCCATAGAGGTGCAAGCTGCCTTGTGGTGGGAACAGAATCAAAACAGTGTGGGCTGGGGCCCAGACCCGGCAAGGCCTTGAAGGGCATCTTATCAGGTAGCTGTCATGGGAGTGTGAGCAGAGATCACAAGCGAAGCGTTTGTAATGAGCTTGTTAACTCCAGTCCGACCTCTTAACTAGTGATTACATTAAAGAAAGCCACATAAAGCATCTTCATCTCTCAGCCCAGCCTCCAAAGTCTTGTTTATCTAATTATTGGACTGCTTTGGAGGACTGCGCTTGCTGAGAACAAGGCTATCATCAGTCGGAACACAATCTTTCTGATGGATAATTAGCTGTTTCCAGGCCTCCCCCTGTTCAGCTGTTTTCAGACCAGAAAGTCTGATCTTGCCTAACAAGGAGGTGCCTTGCATGCCCTTGTGAAGTCTTAATGGAAACTGTGAGGGGCAGCACACTGGGGAAGAGAAAGGCTCGGGATCGTCGGGGAGCTAGGGTTTAGTGAGTAGGAGTACCCTGGAAGGAATTGAGACACAGGGCACATCCTTGAATGGGACTTGATTGTTTTTGATGAAATAAATCCCCCCAATTTAGACTCGGTTATTATTTCTAGAGTGTATCTCTTCAGTGCTGGGAGAAATGTAGCAATGCCACACAGTGTCCAGTCTCACTCTGGAAGGCTGTACTCAGGAACCCCAGGAGCTGTTCTTTGTAAAAAAGTGTTTTACTCTCTGTATCTACCCTCAGTTAGATTTTCCACTATATGGGGAGGTCTGTCATGACCTAGAGAGGCATGCCCCTCATCCGCTTGATGTGGGAAGCAATCTCAGGTGTGTTTGTCAAGCAAGAGGTATTTGTCTGTCAAGAGGCTCAAACCCAGCAGCTCACCTCTCACATGAGGACGGTGGTCCTAATGCTGTGAATCTTCCCGCCTTCCTGTGTGCTCACCCCAGCACAACCACCAAGTAATTGTGGCAGTTTATAAAAAGTTTGGACCTTGTCTATTTAAATCTCCTTAAAAAGAATGCCTTACTTAAATCTCTATCAAGGACACCTTCCATTCTTCATTGTTCCATTAGTTGTTTGAGTTTTACTTATAAAGAAAGAGGTAACCTCTTCCAAAGGTTCCAAATATTAAAGATACTGAAGACAGTGAAAATTCTCTCTGCCACCCCTGACTTGCTGCCACTTACTTCCCCTCTTGGGAAAGAGTTCATTTATTCAGTGTAATGGTTAGGGTTAGGGTTAGGGTAACAGTTCAATTACAAAAGCTTCTGTTCTACAAACTGCTGCTTGCTTACTGTGCCTGCTAAAACCAAGGAGCGGGCTTCCAAATGTATATATCTGCCAAAGAAACAATGGTGAACGAAACACATGGAAAGAGTGTATACTTCATACCCAGGCCTATTTTGGGCCATTGGAGGCAGCATTTTCTTATGCTTCCTTGCAGATGTGAACTGCACGGATATGCACTTGTCCTGCCACACATTGAAGAGCATGATATTCACACCCCCACACCCTTCTCACCCCACCCCACCCCCTCACCCCACTGCCACTCCTCCTGAGCAGCCTGGTGTGCAGAGCATCTTTTAAGAATGCACAGACTCCCTTCTGCTTTTTCAGAGCTGCGCTCAGCCTCAGTATGTACATTCTCTGACTTAATCCTGTGCTGAGGAGCCTTTTGCTCTATGGTTGTGTTATAATGGGATATCTTAACACTTCATACATGTCTATTTATTGCAGTTTCCTGCTTTTCGTCCTTTGAAGAAGTATTTAAAGAACTCTGCCTTAAAAGAGAAAGCCCAGACATTTGTTTTACTAATCTTAACAAGCAGTGACCAGGACTTTACTAACAAACCATTTACCTCAGGTGACCAGCGGGCAAAATCAAGCCACTTGAAATAGCCAAGGAATGGAAACAAAATGATTCCTGGTTCTAGAACCAACTCAGACTTAGTTGTAAATCAGGCATACAGAGCCCACATCCTGGTACATCGCTCCCAAATTCAACAATCTTCTCTTTTCTAAGAATGGAAAAATTTAGAAGAGAGCCAGTGACCAAGGGTCATTTACAGCCTTCTATGTTATTTTATTCCTAAACTATGGTTTTAGTACACCATGCAGCCACTTGAGGGCGCAGTACACTCACTTCTGGACTGGGCAAGCAGCTGCCTTTTACATCAGAAAACAGATGCACTGTTTTGTTACAGGGAACCACACATTTTATCTTCCATAAATGCAAGACCAAGAAAAAGTGAACACTATCCCAGGGCCCCAAGAGATTGTTATTAATTTTTTTGCAAAGAGTTTTATTCTTAACTCCATCTCTGCCTTCTTTGAGCATTTAACACTTTTTTGGAAAGTGTGGTGGGAAGGAGTCAGAGCATGTATCCAATGACACACAGAGTGAAGTCTCCTTTGGGGCAAATTCAAGGTGCAAACTTACACCTCTACAAATTCTATCTAGTATAGAAAACTGAAACATTGTGAGGATCTATGTGGACCGTGAAGGTGAGACAGTGAAGAGTGTCATGTGGAGAGGTGCTGTGTGCATAGTCATTGACTCTACAGTTCATGGCTCCCAGCATTCTCCTTGTCTTATGCTCTTCTGAATCCACCATGCTTTGGAGTTACTGCTCCCAAATGACTGTTCTAATTTAAAGTCTTGCTATTTAATGGTGATGAATGCTACTTTTACTTCCATAAGTCCTATTTATGGAATCCAGCAAGCTGTTCACAATATATACAAAACCACTTTTCATGTAACTTAAGGTCAAGGCTGCTGGGGTAGAAGGTATGGAGAAGTGGTTAATGAAAGCAAATCCAGGCTTGTAGAGCACTGTGATGAGCGGTGGTCTAGACGAGAAGGAGCACTCTAAAATCCGAGGCCGTCTTTGTGTTGGTTTCATCTTGCTGTCTCTTGCCGAGCCTCACTAGTCTGCTCAGGCTGGCTCCAGACTCCTGGGCTCAGGTGGGCCGCCTGCTTCTGCTTCCCCAGTAAATGTGGTTACAGCATGCACCTTCTTCTGTCTTTAAACTAGTTTAGGCAGGCTAATTCTCCTCTGGTGCGCTAGCCCTCAGGACTGTTCTTTTTTTTCTTTGGCTGATATGGGAAGGGAGAAGGGCCTTCTAAGTGTTTTCATCCTCAATTTCAACTTTCCTGAGGTCCCCCAAAGCTGACATCCATGTATTCAACATCTCTCCACTAAAGGACATTCTGTGGTTTTAGGCCTCAGCCTCCTCACAGCAGGAATCAGCAAAAAAACGTGAGCTGTTGTGTCATGCTCTTCGGAGGGGAAGAGTGGATGTGGGAGAGAGGGGCAGATAAACACCACAAGTGGAAAAACCACATAAACAGAACCACAGTAGAGGAAGGCATGTGTTTTGACAGTGTAGTAAGATAATGTCTTTTTAATTTTAGTTTTGTTTTTATTTTTTGGTGCTGGCAGTGGAAGCCAGGGCCTGATGCTGCTAAGCATATACTACCGCTGACCTACAGACCCAGACCCAGTATAAGAAACCATGGCTAATTGATTAGATGTATCTTTTCAAGTTAAAAAGAAAAAAATCACTTTCCCACTAGCTTAACCTACCAGGGAGAGTTTAAACTACAAGAGATGAGCTGATCCTACCTCCTTTACTTATAATTTTTTGCTTAGAAACTTTTAAAATATTAATACAGGCCTATGTATTTATGGAAATATAAGTAGTATGGTTTAATAAGGACAAAATCAGTTCTTTCAACTTAGTGACTCACTGAGTTCTAAAAGATTTCCACACTGAGACTAATAATTATGTTTAGCTGTGAGAAAATCCCAAGACATATTTCTCATCTTTTCTTCAAACTTTAGAACAAAGCCTGGACTGAGGAGTTTGAGGGTGTGGTGGAGCTGAGAGGTAGCTCAGTGATGAGAACACTTGTTGTCAAGCATAAGGACCTGAATTCAAATCCCAGTACCTGTGCCAAAAAGCCAAGTATGGTCATATATACATCTGTAACCCCAGGATGGGGATGGGGGCCAGAGGACAGACAGGAGGAGATGCTGTCTCAAAGGAATAGGTGGAAAGGACATCTATGTTCTTCTCTGGCCTCAAAGTATATGCATATAAAACACACACACACACACACACACACACACACACACACACACATACACACCAAGACAACAGCAACAAAGCTGAGCCAACAGTTCCTTTTCTGTCATGTGAAAGTAGTGACATAGGTCCCCTATTAACTCATCAGATTTCAGTTTTCTGAAGATCCCGAAATCAGTTCATGCCTGGGAGGTGGATCAGCAACAGTTGCTATAGCTCTTCATCCTCCTCATCCTCTTCCTATTAGTGTATATTTGTTGTATATTAGTAACCAGTTTCACAATTCCATCTTTTCTTTTTTCTTTAAAGATTTATTTATTATATATGCAGTATACAGAAGAGGGTACCAGATGTCATTATAGATGATTGTGAGCCACCATGTGGTCGGTGGGAATTGAACTCAGGACCTCTGGAAGAACAGTCAGTGCTCTTAACCTATGAGCCATCTCTCCACCCACCCCCATCTTTTCAAATAGATAGTTATAATATAACCATTTCCAACCCCATTGCCTTTTTCTGATTCTCTCCTTCTTCTTCCTAAATAGTTTTTCTTCTATTTCCATGTGTGTATGTGTTTGTGTGTGTGTGTGTGTGTGTGTGTGTGTGTGTGTGTGTGTGTGTGTTCATTCCACAAAAGAACAACATGAAATATTTATGCTTTTGTATGTGGCTTACTTCACTTAACAGAAGGAATTCCAATCCCACATCATAAGCTCCACAGTGAGTAGCCATTAGTTGGGAGAGATATAGAACAGGCTCTGTGCTGAGCTATTCTTGCCTGAATTTTTAATCTCTTCACTGTACTTATAAGTTTGTCCCAGACTCCAGACATAAATGCCACAGAGTTTCCAGAGCTGCAAAAAGATACAGAAAAAATGCTGCTAATGAAAAAACAAAACAGAGCCATGTAGCTAAACAAGATAAATTCAAATAAAAAAGTTAACAAGTTATATGCCTGAGCCCTAAGTCAATAATAATAAGATTATAAAATAATGACTCAGAGGGTTAAGATATTATAGTAACTGCTGGGCCAGTAGTGCAGGCTTATTACTACCAAGCTCTTTCACTTAAATTAACCCATAATTCTTATCTGTATTTAGCCATATGGCTTGATATCTTTGCTTCAGTGCAGCATTCTCATCTTGCTTCCTCTGCATCTGGCTAGTATCTGCTTCTCTGCCTTTCCTCTTCCCAGAATTCTCCTTGTCTGGTTGCCCTGCCTCTATTTCCTGCCTAGCTACTGGCTAATCAACATTTTATTAAACCAATACAAGTGAAAAATCTTTACACTGTACAAGAGCAACCGATTCTCTTGGGCCAGTGCTTCTCTGTAATGAGATTATGTGTTACATTTTAAATAATTGTCCTGCCTATGAGTTTAATAAAAACTAATTGACCAAAAGACAGACAAAAAAAATATAGACAAGTCTACCAAACTTAAAAAACTCAAAAACATCTCAAAACAAAAAGAGACTCCAGACATAAATGCCACAGAGTTTCCAGAGCTGCAAAAAGATACAGAAAAAATGCTGCTAATGAAAAAAAAAAAAAAAAAAAAAAAAAAAAAAAAAAAAAAAAAAAAAAAAAAAAAAAAAAAAAAAAAAAAAAAAAAAAAAAAAAAAAAAAAAAAAAAAAAAAAAAAAAAAAAAAAAAAACAGAGCCATGTAGCTAAACAAGATAAGTTCAAATAAAAAAGTTAACAAGTTATATGCCTGAGCCCTAAGTCAATCAACATAAAAATAATGTAAGCCTACATATGATTATTTGGGCCTAAGTGGTAATAAGACTACATATGTTTCTATGAGGCTAAAAATAAGTTCAAGTCCCTAGACAAGACCAGAAAGTCCAGGCCAAACATCTAATACAACACTTTTCCTGCTCGAAGCTGACTGTGTTGGGCACAGTGCAAGTCAGGCAGGCTCCCAGGTGATGCTGGCATTGTCTGCTGTTCCTCTCTGGGACACTGGCAATGACAGAGTTGTGGAGACTTGTGAGTATGTTTGCAGCACATTCTTCCACCTAAAACAATACACATACATTGAGTTTGTCGGTTTTCTAGGTAATTCCACAACACATAAAATACCGGGTGAGCCCTGAAAGCGAGGCCTAACGGCACTTGCCTGCAATCCTCCCAGCACTCAGGAGAGTGGCACAGAAAGGCTGGAATGTCAAGGCCAGTGAGCACTACTTAGAACAACTGGCAAGAACCAAACCCAATATTGAGCCTTGAGGTTCCTAATTTTAGTTTGTTCTTTGTGTATTTAAAATCCCAAAGCTTCCATCTGACACCTGTGCATATTAAATGTGAAATAATGTCAGCTACTCTTATTACATCTAAAATAGATTTTCCTGGAAGTGAAGTCTGAATGGCAAACTTGAATCACCTCCCCAGCTATTTGCCTTGCTTAAATAATGTATCTGGATTGCCACTTTCTTTTGAACACTTGCATAAAAGGCATCGACTAACCACAGAGTCTGACGTTATTGGGCATTTGAGCATCACCCTGCTGAAATCAGTCTTGCCCTTGCTGATGAAGAGGTGAAGGGCACCCACTTTTCTCTTTGCGGAAGAGCCTCTCTTAGGTACAGTGGGTTCACTTGCATTTCCACAGCAGCAAATGGCTTCTAGAATCTTCCACTTCACCTCTGCAGAAAAGGCTTGGGGGAGGTGAGTAGGGTTAGGGTTAATGGCCACGGTGCTGATTTTTAGAAAGCAGAGAGCTTTTCTATGCATGGCTATTCTGGTATCATACCAGAAGGATCCAGTACTAGCCATCTGCTTTAATGCAGGGTGTGTGCTAGTTTGCTATCACTAGTTTGCTATTAAGTCAACACATATGTCTGGGGGAGGGGAGCTAGGAACAGGAAAAACAATTTCTTCTTTTTTACTTTAAGAAAAGAAATTTATTCATTCTCAGTAGACAGAGTGGGGGCCAAAACCCTGAGAAAGTGAGTGTTACCTTGATGAAGGTAAGGGTTTATGTGGGGCTGAATGAGTCTGCTGTCTGGTTCTGGAAGAGCTTCTGTGTATGTTTGTTGTTGTGTTTTTAACTATTTTTACTTACCTATTGGTTTATCCACCTCCACAGTAGCAGGCTTCCTCTAGTGTTTTCAGACCTAGCTCTGCTTCTCTCTCCTCCATCCATCTTCCTGCTCCCCACCCCTCTGCTCCCCATCCCTCTGCTCCCCATCCCTCTGCTCCCCACCCCTCTGCTCCCCATCCCTCTGCTCCCCGTCCCTCTGCTCCTCATCCCTCTGCTCAAGCCCTTCCATCTCCTGTACGTCCCACTCCACCTTTAAATCACACACGTTTCATCACTCAGCCATCGCCAGGGGTTCCCTTTCTAGTTTCCTGGCCTCTGTTCACACCCACTCTAATGTAAATATTAACATATATAAATTAGAAGCTAGGCTCCACAAATGAGAGAAAAATTTAGTGTGTGTCTTTCTGAGCCTGGGCTACCTCACTTAATATATATTTTATAACTTTTTTTACAGCTGAATAAAGTTCCATTGTGCATACATATCACATTTTCATTTGTTGATGGACATCTGGGTTCACTCCATTTCTTTGCCATTGGGAACAGGGTTACAAGCATTAAGTAATTTTTACTTAAAATTCATTAGTTTTGGTTTTGAGGTCTTACTCTCCACAGCATTAGAGGTAGTGATCTGGGGAGCCTCCGATATTTTATGGAATTCTAAATTTGCCTGTGACCCTGAGAGATAAAATGGCCCCAGCCCCAAGCCACTGTCAGCTCTGAGCGGGAAGGAAGTAAAGCAGCTTGCAAACTGATGAGAAGCAGCTTCAGTGGCAGGTGGACCTCCTGGCTGGAGGCCGCCTTAAAAAGAGGATCCCAGTATTGTCAGAGGCCTGTGACAGAGGGACGGGCGGGAACCAGAGTCAGGCAGGGTGTGGGCAAGAGGCTGAGGGAGACACAGCTGCTATGAAAGGCACAAGCCAGAGAAGGTGCGCGGTGAGGGGGGAAGCCGGAGGGTTCGCTCCACCCCACCCACATCTCGGAGCTCTGAGGGTTCGTGCCGGGCCGTGGCTCGCAGTTCTGCTGAAACCCTCTAAATCAGGATATGCCACCGTGTTCGCAGCAGTTTGCAGGCATCCTTGACCTGACAGTAGACCTTAACCTTTTTAATTATGGGTCAGGAAACAAACTTAAACCCCATTTTTGCTCAGTTACAAAGCAGCATGCCCCGCCAGCCGTCCTTGTCCTCAGAAGAGAGTCCACACAATAGAACCTCACAGCACGTTTTTTCTTCATTAAAAAAAAAAAAAGTGCATTTAAATAGCATTGCTTTATTGCAAGCTGTCCATTGAAATAACAGAAAGAAAATGAAATTGGCACCAATCCCATTTCCAAATCAAACCTACCTTTTCTCATTTCCTTAGTCTTTCCCAGCTCCTGCTTGGCACAGGTACTCAGGTTTTGTTTATATTCAGCTCTGGCAGAGATTTTTTAAAAAGTATTTTCTGTGTTTTTAGTGAATGTTATGTGTGGAAAATAAGCCTTTGACTTACCTCAGTCCCACTTTCAAAGAGATGCACACTGAGAAGAAGAGCTTGGGATTGGCCGTGAACAGCTACAATTGATCCATGACTCTCTGGGATCTCTAAACCTCTGTGACAAACTCCTGAGAGTGCAGAGGCTGGCTCTGGCCTGGCTGATTGTCCTTCCTTATGTACCTTGACAAGCACAGAAGTAAGAAACACAAACATATTTTATTCAAAGCGTGGTCGAGGGAGCCAACATCAGGAGTTGAAGGGATGGGGACATCCCACCGTAAAGGTTAGTTTGCACCTCCACTCTTCCTAACCATGCCTTTTCAACAAGAAGTGTCTCCAATTTCATAAACTTTGCTCCCTATGGCATATTTTCCATTCCGCTAAACTAATGGTCCACTGACCTGATCAGTAATGGGCTATTCACTATGATACCATCTATCACCTGTGACACAGAGAGCTTGTCAGCTCTAATGAACTCATCATTGACGGCCTCTACTCCAGTGATGTCACTGGCTCTATGCTCCGTGGTCCTCATCCTTGTACCCAGCTCATCCCAGAACTCGGCTCCCTCTGGCAGATGGTTTATTCCTCTGTTCAGTCTGCTTGGCTCTCAGGGTACTCTGACTTTCCTTCCACTCCTGCTGGCTGATGTGCTCCTGAAGCTCAGTTGCAGAGCCATCTAAAATGATCAGTTGTTCAAACAGAGGCAGCATGCTTTCTGTTATAAGCTCACTTGCTCTTTGATCTCAGCCAAACTGCAGAAGCCCCTAGAAATCACTTGGGTGTTGGCTTTGGGAAGAGGAATAGGGGTGAATTTTTCTCTTTTCTTCCTTGCATTGGAAGATAAGGGATAGGCACACACACACAAAAAGTGAAACAAATGTTTTGGCACCTTGCTTTAAATGTTCCTTTGGATTAACCTATTCTCCACAAACAAAACAGAAACAGAAGACAGTACCAAGATGGTAAGAAAAAAAGAGTTCAAGCCAGTTTGGTAAGAATGGCCACAGTTTACAGTTAACCCTGGAGCTTGCATCAATTTTAAACTAAGCTAAGGGCTAGGGATGAAGCCCAGTGAAGAAGTGCTGAGCTAGTGTGTACAAGACCTTGGGCTTGACTTCCACACAGTGCAAGGTAATAAATACACACACACACACACACACATACATAGTACATAAATGGCATATTACCAAATCTGAAGATAAAAACTGGTACATTCCCGAATTTAAAGGTATTCTTTCAAAAGTCCACTGCAGCTAGGCAGTGGTGGTACACACCTTTTTAATACAAGTCCTTGGGAGGTAGAGGCAGGAAGGCCTCTTTGAGTTTGAGGCTAGCCTGGTCCGCAAAGTTAAGTTTTAGAACAGCCAGGGCTACACAGAGAAACCCTGTCTAGAAAAAAAAAAAAAAAAAAAAAAAAAAGTTTACTGCAAAGAATCAAGATACAAAGTGTTCATCATAGCTTTATAATCAATAAAAGGTAAAAAATAATGTAAATGTGTTCTCTAGGAAACTATCACTATCACAAACTACAGCACCTTCATTTTATGAAGTAGTGCTCAGTCCTTAAAATCATGATTATGAAGAATATCTAATAGCATTGGAAAGCGGTCATAATCAAACAGTATTAGGCACCGAAACATGAAGCTTTATATACAGTTTGATTAAAAAATATTTAATATATGAGGGAAAAGACAAAGTGGAATTATGCTGAAGTGTTCACAATGATTTTTCTCATACAGGAATAATAAATAGTTGTTGTCTTCTTCTACAGAATACTTTAGCATCAAATACTTTTCTGATTTCAGGGGAGAACTCAGAGGCTGTGCCATGTGAGGAAAAACAATACCAAACAAAAGACAAATGTGGGGAAACAATGAGAAATAAAGCCAGAGAAATTGTCAAAAACAAGGTCATGGGGAGAATTTGCTCAAAGGTTAAGACTATTTGTTTGGGGCAGGCAGAGGCAGACAGGTCTCTGAGTTTGAGGCCAGCCTGGTCTATGTAGTTCCAGATCATTGAGGCTATGTAGAGGGATCCTGTCTCAGAGACAGACAAACAGAAAACACTTGTTGCTCTTAAGAAGACTCGGTTTAGTTCCAGCACCCACATGGTGCCTCACAGCCATCCCTAACTCATTTCAGAGGATCTGACAGCCTCTTCTGACCTCCGAGAACACCAGGCATGCACATACTGCACACACATACACACAGGCGAAACAGTCACATATAAGTAAATCTTTAAATAGAACCAGATCAAGTAAGACCCACGGCAAAAGTTGGGAAACAATTGTAGGGAGAGACCCAACATAAGCTGTTTATATTTTCAATGACCCTTCTTGGGGCTATGTAAGGGGTAGTTAGTTATAAGAGGGAGGGAAAGACCAAAAGTGAATTAAGAAAGAACTGCCGTGCTAGAAAGATGCCTCAGTAGTTAAGAGCACTGGATGCTCTTCCAAAGAACCCAGGTTCAATTCCCAGCACTCACATGATGCATCACAAGCATCTATAGCTCCAATCCAGGGGACCCTCTTCTGGCCTCTGCATTCACCAGGCACACATGCAGTACACAAACATGTGCAGATAAAACACACACACATTTTAGAGAAATGAAAGAAGGAATTTCTGTGCTCTAAATGAGAAATGAAAGTGGTCTGGAATGGAGAGGAAGAAGATAGGAGAAGGTGGAGGATGAAGGCTGCATCTGCTCTGTCTGTTGTGTGGAAGAAACCATAATCCTGGTAGCCATCATTAAGTTCTTTCTTTTCCTTTCTATTCTTTTTGTTTTGTTTTGTTTTTTGAAAGTGCTTCTCTGTGTAGCCCTGGCTGTCCTGGAACTTGCTCTGTAGACCAGGCTGGCCTTGAACTCAAAGAGATCTGCCTGCCTCTGCCTCCCAAGAACTGGGATTAAAGGCATGCATTCTCCCTCCCTCCCTCCCTCCC